>OX183130.1:20677764-20848686 GCA_945261195.1 Cryptosula pallasiana
CAAAAGTTGTCGAGCCAAATGTGTTTGTGGAGGAGTTATCCTCTCAGTAGCTGAATGAAAAGGCAGCTCTTAGCAAGTTCAAATGGCACAAATAAACTTGGCAGCTTTCCAAGTAAGTGGCTTAATGCTTGAGCGATCGTGAAAGTATCAAATTGTTTTGATAAGACTAAAGTCCCTGATGGAAGATAAAAACTGACTTATTTTAGGAGTTGCCCTCTCAACAAGACTTTTAAATAAACACGACTAACTACTACCATGTGCGTATTATGGGCGGCGAAGCGTGATGCGCATTCAAAGAGCCGTGAGAAATAAGCACTCTACCATAAGCATATTATAGAATGGGATCCTAGCAGGTTTATAGGGTGAAGATACAAGAAGATTTATTTCTACGATATTACGATGCGTAAATACTATTAACGTTAACCAAAGTCTACATTTTTATTTAGATTTATGGGATCCACGATTAACGATTCATAAACTTTGAATAGGTACAGACGTAGTGTGCAATAATGATGCTTCACAGTACATATAGAACAATTGTGTGCGTGCCAAGTGTGTAACCAGGCTAGGGCAATGCGCACCTTCATTTACTACGTCGGCAAACCTAACCGAACTAGAAATAAAAAACTATGGCGACACTAAGTAGTATTATGAGCATATTAAATAATTAAATTTTCTCAAATAAATAAATAAAGCCGTGATTTCTAATGATAAGTTCGATGATTGACCAAGCTACTTCCAGTTGCATCGCTAAAGTGAAACTACTCGCCGGGGCCCCATTGCGCAGTCAGGCATGTTCAAATAATCTCTTCAAGCTCGGATAGTTTCCGTTAGTTAACAAGTGCTAGTTAGTCCGTTTAATAATTATCATCCAGGCAGGTTAGTAAATGACATGACAGACAAATAAATAATTATTATTTATTGACAAACACTGGTCTTATTTTATTGTACCCATACTGCTTTGCTCTATACAAATAAGTATGTTGTTTTGAATACTAAAAAAATTGATATTTATTATTTAAAAAAAAAATATTTAAAATGCTTTACACAATTATCAATCACTGCTAGCTTTACAAAAAAATATTATAAATTATCCAGCCAGCCTTAAGTTTAACTGAGTCCACAACATGGAGTTGGCTTGTTGATATTCAATGATAATGCACACACGAATAGTCTATAATGGAGCTAGTAAACTTGGCAGTTTTCCAAGCAAGCTGCCTAATGCTTCCATTCATTTGAATGGGCTCGACCTTGTGCCATGACACGGCTCAGGTCACCATCTCCTTGATCCAGCTGCAGCTCGCTTAAGGTCCGGCCACATTAGCGTGTTTGTGAGCGAAACGTTACTCACTGTCATTCCTTGTCAAACATTCAACCTGCCACACTATATAGTGGACATAAATAACCAGTAGCCAATAGATGGCGAGCCTGTTGTTGCATTGATAAAAATAGAAGTATCAATGTTTGACTAGTTGTTTAATTTATTGCCCAATCCCGGAGCAGAGATGTTGAAAGAATGCCATCGGTGATTGTTGACAGTCAACAGTTTCATCGTTGATGAAACACGTTAAACAATGAGTTCTCGCCAGCATGAGCAGGTGCACACTAAATTCGTTCGTCAATTTTTTAGCAAATCCACTATTGTGGCTTTCAAAGTCGTTGTGTCATGACTCTATGCCCTGATAGGCTCCCCGTGTCAGAAAATCCACCAGTTTTACTTTGAATTACAACAAATAATGCTGAATTTTCTTCCAGTTTAAAAGTTCAAAATACCTGAAAATTACCTTTTCTTGAAAACCTTGTGACTTTGCCGATGAAGATTTTTTATGTTTGCCTACATTCATTAAAGTCGCATACCCTCATATAAAAATCATGTACTTTTTACGATTATTGGCAGTTATTCAGCATTTATTGAGCAAAAAAAGGCAATTGAAGAGATGTGTGAAATGTGGAATAGCTGTGACACCGTAACTATCATAACTTTGAACAAAATATTTCTCAAAAGATCAGACGTGCCAGTACGTAACCAACTAATTCTTACTAAGGTCTTATGAGCGGATCTTGAGTCACAGAAGGCTAAACTTTGTGAAAGAAAGAAAAATAATAAAACTGACCAGAACAAAAGCCATATTATCAACAATATCAGAAGATTATCTCTGCTACAATACTGTTATTGCTGTGATAAATATAATAATAAGCAAATTATAATGATTGTTATTAGACATAAGAATTTATTACTGTTATTACTGTAAATAATAAATAAGTAATAATAATAAATCGTTGTTGTTAAAAATAATTATTAAAATTTACTTATCGC
This sequence comes from Cryptosula pallasiana, assembly GCA_945261195.1. Taxonomy (NCBI): domain Eukaryota; kingdom Metazoa; phylum Bryozoa; class Gymnolaemata; order Cheilostomatida; family Cryptosulidae; genus Cryptosula; species Cryptosula pallasiana. Next base: position 20,680,082 of record OX183130.1, read on the forward strand.
TATGATTATATTTATAATAACATTATTGTGAATTATTAGTTTTATTATTACCTGTTTCTGTAGGATCGGTTGCACCAAGGTTGGAGAAGTCACGATTGTCAGTTGCCGCCGTCGGACAGTGTGGCCAGTAGAAAGTCTTTCCAGGGGTTCAGTTCAGACGCCGTGTCGAGGTGTTAGTGTCGCCAAAACCAAACAATGGTCATGTGTGGCCAGACCAAAACAGAAGATTTCCTCTGCTACAATACATGTCCTTTCTTAATCAAGTGTTTTATTGTCCACAGACAGCTAGTTACCAAGTATCTTATGTAAAAAGATTGTACAGAACCTCATCTACCCTCACCAATTGCTGCGGCCACCTTGAGAGATCTTTGCCCCTGTATTGGACATACCAACTGGTACCACCTCGATTGGTGTATAAAACTGTATGCATTAGTACCCCTGCCCACCACCTGACTACCCCCCGCCCACCACCTGAGTACCCCCTGCCCACCACCTGAGTACTCCCTGCCCACCACCTGAGTACCCCCTGCCCACCACCTGAGTACCCCCTGCCCACCATCTTAGTACCCCCCTGCCCACCATCTGAGTACTCCTTGCCCACCACCTGAGTACCCCCCCCCCTGCCCACCACCTGAGTACCGCCCTCCCCCCACTTCACCCCTCAATCCCTTCAAACTGTCCCAAAGTACCCCCTCTACCCTTCCTTTCACTCGAAAACCTTTCCAGTAATGTTACAGGCCTCCACTATGTTGTACAATAAGCTTACAGAGATAAAATCTTCAAGGTGAGAGTTGTCTTCTCTCTTGCAGCTTATCTCAAAAACCCCTTGGCCATGATCCTGTCAAAATAACTGGAAATATTAAATTCAAACTTTCATAACCGAATCTCTGCTGAGCTCAACGGACACCAATTGAAGTCAAAAACTGCATCCACTCCCAAGGTCTAGTGATAATGGTCCATTACCAAAAGAAGAAGATAACTTCTCTAAAACAATGGAGACAGCATATGGACTGTTCACAAACAAACATGTACAGACACGAGCATACACTTGTACATTGGTACCTCACACACAGTAGAGAATTGATATGTAAGGGTGGAACTGAATATGAGTAGAACCAAGGGGGTGATTGGGAGCATTACAAGTCTCATGCTAGGCATCTTGGGTAAGATATTTCTGCACTGTACAATGGACTAACACATAGTTTATTCAAGTATTATCATTGCAGTGTTTGAAATGTCTATTCAACATAAGATTTAGTGAGTGAAACCCAATTATCATCGTGTGACAGAGAGGTATATTAACTCATCGCTACCAGGTATAAACATAAACAAGTGTTTTCTAGTGTTTTCAGTGATGTCAACCACATGGTAGATAGATAGATTAATATTAGGTGATGGACAATCGGTGACGAGGTTTCCATCTACTTGCCAACAATTGCTGCTACGATCTGACAAAATTAGTGTTTATAAATTAAGTGGTAATGATAAACGTTTGTATTAAATAACCAAAAATATATAATAATTAAAGAAATACTAATAATAAAATATCAATAATGAATAAATAGAACATGAATGGCACTGTTAGCTATATTACGTTGTGTAACCAGTGACGGATTTACAAGTTTTAAGTAGGGGAGTTTTTATGTGGTCATGGGTGTCACCAGGATGTGTGGTCATGGGTGTCACCAGGATGTGAAATTGATTTCTGAGATGGCTAGAAATTCCTTGTAAAGTCCCGTATGTACATGTAAGTTAACGATAAAATATGAAACGTGAAAATGATTTTAAAAAGTCATTTGGCTTTTGTAAAAACCAGACAGAATTAACAGCAATTATTCTAACACTACAAGAATTATTCACTAATTATTACCAAGATGATAATAATAATTCATAACATATAATGTATAATGAGCATTTTTGGCTAAGGCAACGCGAGGGCACAATCGTGATGGATTAGGAAATTTTATTGTTTCTGCGATTTCAGGATATAATTTTCTCCTGTTGTAGTTTCGCAATGAAGTTTGTGCCAAAAAAGTTTGTGAAAAACGACACTGATTTGAAAATTAGGAGTTGTCTTTTCTGCAGTTATCCATTGCTATTCGAAACAGAGCCGTTTTATAGCAAACAACATCTCCATTTTGGATAGAGCAACAAAAACAACCAGTCATCAGGCAAGCAAAGATCGTTTATGAAAGGTCATAATAATTATATTAAGTTATTATGTAGAATATCTTTGAGTAACAGTATCAATACATTAGTGATGAAACAGTTATTTGTTTCTACTGTTTTAGTAGAAATATATACTTATCATGATACACTAGGTCTATGATAATAATAAATATTATTTTATTATTATCAATTTTTCATTTTGTAGCCTGTGCAACATATAACTGTTGTAAGAGAAGAAATAAAACTTATTTTTCTGGATGGCCACAGGTTTTGCCAGATTCGCATGAGTCCAGCTTTGAGAACGCGTGAAAATTAGTAGAGTTTTCCATGTAAACATAACAGAAACGCCAACCTGTAAAACTCTAAACACTAAGCATTTTTGGATCAAGAACATTCATGCCAAAACAGCAAAATTTTCGTTTTTCTGCAAGTATAAAACCTGTTTTTCGGAACTCTGTGATGAGGCCTCAAGTTCCATCTCTAACAAGAACAATAATAATAAATAATACCAATAAGTCAAGAAGAAAATATCAATAATGAATAAATAGAACATGAATGGCAATGTTAGCTATATTATGTTGCGTAACCGGATTTACAAGTTTTAAAAAGGGGTGTCAGCAGGATATGTGGTCATGGGTGTCACCAGGATGTGTGGTCATGGGTGTCACCAGGATGTGTGGTCATGGGTGTCACCAGGATGTGTGGTCATGGGTGTCACCAGGATATGTGGTCATGGGTGTCACCAGTATATGTGGTCATTGGTGTCACCAGGATGTGTGGTCATGGGTGTCACCAGGATATGTGGTCATGGGTGTCACCAGGATATGTGGTCATGGGTGTCACCAGGATATGTGGTCATGGGTGTCACCAGGATATGTGGCCAAGGGTGTCACCAGGATGTGTGGTCATGGGTGTCACCAGGATGTGTGGTCATGGGTGTCACCAGGATATGTGGTCATGGGTGTCACCAGTATATGTGGTCATTGGTGTCACCAGGATGTGTGGTCATGGGTGTCACCAGGATATGTGGTCATGGGTGTCACCAGGATATGTGGTCATGGGTGTCACCAGGATATGTGGTCATGGGTGTCACCAGGATATGTGGCCAAGGGTGTCACCAGGATGTGTGGTCATGGGTGTCACCAGGATGTGTGGTCATGGGTGTCACCAGGATGTGAAATTGATTTCTAAGATGGCTAGAAATTCCTTGTAATGTCCCGTATGTACATGTAAGTTAATGATAAAATATGAAACGTGAAATTGATTTTAAAAAGTCATTTGGCTTTTGTAAAAACCAGACAGAAATAACAGCAATTATTCGAACACTACAAGAATAATTCACTAATTATTACAAGATGATAATAATAATTCATAATATATAATGCATAATAATAATAATTCATAATATATAATGTATAATGAGCATTTTCGGCTAAGGCATCGCGAGGACACAACCATGATGGATTGGTGAAATTTTATTGTTTCTGCGATTTCAAAATATCATTTTTCCTGTTGTAGTTTCGCAATGAAGTTTGTGCCAAAACGTTTGGGAAAAACCACACTGATTTGAAAATTAGGAGTTGTCTTTTCTGCACTTATGCATTGCTATTCAAAGCAGAGCCGTTTTATAGCAATGAATATATCCATTTTGGATAGAGCAATAAAAACAACGAGTCATCAGGCAAGCAAAGATTGATTACGAAAGACCATAATATTTTATCATGTAGAATATCTTTGAGTAGCAGTATAAATGTATTAGAGATACCAAAAGTTATAGTTTATTTTTTTCTGCTTTGTTTTGCTTTGCTTTGTGATAATAATAATAAATACTATTTTATTATCATCACTTTTTAGTTTGTAGCCTGTACAACATACAATTGTTGTACGAGAAGACAATTCAATATATTTATTTATCCATCCATGACATTAATGATCCGAATGCGTACAGTTCCGCTACAATAAATATTCTTTCGCAAATAACTAACCCTTTTATGTTAACTACAATGACAAGACAAGAGTGATGAGGCCTCAAATTCCATCTCTAACAAGAACAATGATAATAAATAATAGTAATAAGTCATGAAGTGTGTTGAAACTATTTTTGAACATTTTTATTAAGGATGGTGAATTATAATAAAAAATATAATAAATAATTATTTATATTACTGTTATTCAAATGTTGTTATTATTAATATCATTACCAGTTGTTATTGTGGTGTAATTATTTTATTTTATTATACATGTAATTTTGTTAATAAAAAAACACAATTTTTCAAGTATTAATAGCCAAATAACGACGATAGATAATAAAATTTGTTACAGAATAACAAATTGTAAAATACATCGTAGTTAGTAATAATTACCAAAATTATTATTTACTTTTGGTCTTTTTATATTTACAAAACAACTAGGTGTATTTGCGGGCTGGATCGATCCGTACAACAAATTTAATGAATAGTATTTTCCGCAATTTATTTAATGCGAATGGGTCGGTAGAAATGTTTTCAATGGATCACAATGTACCATCCCCGCGAGCAAAAAAATAGGAAGTTGCGAGGCATACTCCTAGGTCGCGAACATTACCAAACCATAACATAAAACTAATATATAGCCTCGTGGGTGACGTTTGTTTCAAATCAGCTCATTCTCGGTATTATTATATTAACATAATTTATTATTAATATAAATTATATACTTTGTTTATTATTATCAATTATTATGATTGTCATGTAGAATAACAATATACTGGAAAAAGATTGACAATAATGATGAAAAGCAGAGCTATTTTGTTAACACAATAAAAATAAGTACTGTTATAGTTATTGAAGAATGAATTGCCTCAAAATAGACGTTGCGAACCGGACAAGCGTAAAGCTGTTTATTCTTTGACTCACAATCACTATCTCCTACTTGCCGATGCATCATTCTAATATTACCAGTAGGGAATCAACGACAAGATAACTGTCGCTGTTGAATTGCACACACATGTGAAAATAATTATGCTCGCTACAATGCATGCTGGAACTGTATATGTTTACCACATAGACCTATAAACCCCATTTTTATATATATAAAAGGGGTTTATATGTCTATGGTTCACCATATGGAACGGATCGTAGGATATTAATTAATAGATAGATAGTAGAAAAAAGTAGTATTAATACTTCTGCTTTATTAATAATAATAATTATTATAATAATGTGCAGGATTTCACTGTGTGAGTTGGTAGCTCGGCCTACCTGCACAACTTCCCGAACTGAGTTGGCAACTGTGTCTATCGCTGAGCAATACAGCCCTCCCACAGGTCGACTAGTATCCTTGGGAATGGTGTGTAACCATTCCTATTTTACTAGTCTAACTGCCGGCTGCGTTAGCTTGTTTCAATGTGCAAGGCAGAGGTCGAACTTTGAAGGCGAACTAGGCAAGCCAGGTTCGGCCAGCAGAGGTTCGAACTGTTCTGCTGAGTGCAAGTCAGTGACCGAACTTTGAAGGCGAACTAGTCAGAGCTAGGTTCGGCCAGCAGAGGTTCAGGCTGATCTGCTTATATATTACTACTCGAGTAATAGAGCATTCGGTGTACGAGCATGTACTAGCGCTGTGAAGTTATTATTGCTAAAGAACAAAGAAACTTCTGAGAGTGGGGCAAGCTGACTCTGATTTATTGTTGCCTTAACACGGCTATTTATAAAAGGAGTTACATAACCAGTAAATATGTAAACAAACAAGGACAAAAGAAAGTTGTAAGACACGCCTGTTAAGAAAGGCTTAGACAAATGAAAATTGAGTGCACAGAAAATAGGCTGGCTTCACAGCTACGGCTGGATGCACTCACATGGGCTACATATATAATTGTGTGTAAATAGAATTGATGCGATATAAACATAGAGTGAATAGTCTTTGAGTGTAGACATAGAACAAACAATTAAGACGGTACAAAACATAGAACGAGTAAATAGTGTTACAGTGTAAGCATAGACTAATAGGTGAGTGGTTACTGTCGGCGCCGTCCGCCACACACTCCGCCCCATTGGCGACGGTGGCCAATTAACAATAAGTCGGCGGCGTCGTACCTGTTGTTTATTCGTTAAGTTTCCTCATCTTCTCCTTTACTTTCTCGGCTCTTTCTAGCATCTCGAAGGCTTCTCTGGTCAGTCGATGTACCTCTTTATCGTACTCTTCTAGCTTCTTTATTCGGCATTGTCGTTTTCTCTGCCGCTCCTCTTCCTCTGACTGCTCTCTCTCTGCTCGCCAGTATGTGTGCGTCTTTCTCGGTGGTGTTGTGGTTCTGGCTGGCGACAACCTTCTCTTCTGGCTTGGCTTAGGCGTGTCGACTGTTGGCCCTAGTCTTTGTTTGATGGGTAAGCTGCCGTCTTTTTCCATGCTCGGCGTGGGCACCCCGAATGGTGGTGGTGATGTCCAACCCATAGCTTGGCAGAATGCGCCGTACTGACTGGCGTCGACTTCGTATAGGGGCTTTCCTTTTCCTCCATGCTCAGTTGTCCCCCCTTGTGTACGGATATGTTTCAATATCGTATCTCTGGATGAACTTTTTCTCCCACATCGACAGAAGAAAAACGTGTAATGTTGACGGATGTGGTATGCCACCCGCCGCTTGACTTGCTGAAACTTACATTGTTTACATGTCCAGAGTTCTCCCTTTCCAGCGGTCATGGCTCCCTTGATGTCCTCTACTGTTCTGCTGCTGATCCAGCTTTCTTTGACTTTCTCTGTCGGTGGTTTGATGTGTGAGGGTTCATCTGTCAAGTGTATTCGGTTGACGTTGGTGGTGATGTCCGACATCATCTCTTTGTGGGGAATCCTAGCTGATAGCCTCTTCAGTGGTTGTTCTAGTGCCTGTGTCAGTGATTCTACCCACACCCTGGGTACTGGTTCACTAGTGGTCGAGGTGATATCCAGTCGCTCATACTGCTCGGTTGTTCTTGCCATGGCTGCTAGTAATTGTTGCAGCTGTGTTTCGATGTTGTGAGATGGTTGTTGTTGCTGGCTTCGTTGCTGGCTGGGAACTGAACGGTGGCGGGCTCGTCCTCGCTCTTTAACACTATTGGCTCTGCTTCCCACGTGTTCTCTCAGTATTGCCTCCCACGTGACGAGTTCTGGGTGACGTAACTCCGCGGTTACTTTGGAGTTTTCATCGACGGTTTTCTTGGGGGTTGTTTCCTCCTGCGTCGTTTCTGCGGTTGGCACTCCGTGACGTGGTATGGCGGGGTTGCTGGGTAAAGCGTCAGTAGGGTTTATCTCCCCATGTGTTTTGTTGATTTTCTCGTCTGCACTCTTTTGTTGTTTTGGATCGTGACTCCTCCATTTTTTCTTTCTCTCTACCAGTACCCAACCGTTTTCCTCGCAATTTTTTGCAGTCTTGATGGTTGGGTTGGTGTCTCCTGGTGCCTCGCCTCTCCCTCCTCCCTGGGTTTGGCCAGTTGGTGTTTTCGGGCTGGGATGACTTCCTGCTTGGTAACACTGGTAGTCATCGAATCTCTTCGGTCAATTCCTTTCCCTTGTAGGCCGGTTTAATGGGGAGGCTGTGGTTCCTGTGGGGTTGAGTGGTGGCCACTCGTTGACATCCAGGTCAGGGGTCACTGTTGACCTTCTAGTGACCTCGGGGGGAGGCGTCTCGTTCCTTCTCTCTTCTGCTGGCTGTTGCTCCTCTTCTACTGGCAACGTTTCTTCCTCTATGGTGTCGGTGCTCTCTGGCACCCTTCTCTCTTCGGTGACTACCGCTGGGGGTTCCTCTTCATTGTTGGGTGGTGGTGTCGGCGCACGTTCTTCATACGTGGGTAGAGGTGTTGGCGCACGCTCTTCATGGGCGGGTGGCCGCTCTATCCAGTGTAGTGGCATTGGCAATGGAGCAACTGCTTCTTCTGGTCCTGCTGGGGAGTGCTTCTTTTTGGGTGGTCGACCTCTCCTGGCTCCTTTCATGTTTGGCATCAGAGCTGGCTCCCGACACGTGGGTGCCCGCCCTACAGGCTCCTTACAGGTACGGTAGGACCGTAGCCGTTGGCCGTTCTGGATTGACCATTGTCCATTCCTCTCCAGTTTATACGTATGATTCGGAAATACCTCGGCGACTTGGTATGGTCCGACGAATCGTGGCTGGAGCTTGGGGTTGCTTCCCTTGACTCTGCGCTTGTTTTCCAGCACCACTAATTCTCCTTTCTGGAACACGGGGGGTTCCTCGCTCTCCTGGCTCCTTATTTCTTGCTGGCGCTCTCTGAGGTAGTTGTGCGCCTTCTGTAGGTTCTCTTGTATTTCGGCCGTGTACTCGGTGATGTTCTGGGGGGTCAGCGAGGGGGGTGTCCCTGTCAGCTGGTCGGGAAGGCGTACTTCTCGTCCCATCATCATCATATTGGCTGTCTCTCCTGTGGCAGAGTGGGGGGTGCCCCGGCATACTCGCATGATCTGGGGGAGCAGGCTGTCCCACTCGTCCTGTCCCTTCGTTAGAATTAGTGTGCGAAGGGCGTCTCCCAGGGTGCGATTCTGCCTCTCCACGACTCCGTTTCCTTGCGGATGGTATGGTGTGGTGCGAGTCTTCTTTACTCCCCAGAGACTACACAGTTCCTCCAAGAGCACCGACTCGAACTGCGCACCCTGATCTGAGTGCAGCTGTTCGGGCAGTCCCCAGTATGCGAATACCCTCTCGTCAAGTGCTGTGGCAACTGTCGGGGCCGTGGCGTCCGGTAGAGCGATGGCATCCTGCCAACGGGTGAAGTGGTCGGTCAAGACCAGGGCCCAGCGGTTCTTTCTCTTCGTCAGTGGCAAGGGGCCGACCAGGTCGACCGCCAACTTCTGAAACGGGCGTCCTGCGTACATCCGCTGTCTCCCGGGGTTCTCTGTCCTTCTACCATTCTTTGCCACCTGACACACCTCACAGTCTTTGATGAGTCTCCTCACCAACGGAGAGATACCCGGCCAGTACCAATCCAAGAGGATTCGTTGTCTGGTTCGGTGTATCCCTGTGTGAGCCATCTTGTGTGTATCCCAGACAACCTGTGTTCTCCTGCTGGGGGGGGCAGATCACGCACTGCTTTGGCTTGGTGGGGTGGGCGAGCTTGATGGTGAGTATGCCATCTGGCCGAATACTCATGGCCTCTCGTCTCTCGTACAGAGTCCTCAACTCCAGTTCTCCTTCTGCCAGCTCTCTCTCGGATATGCTCCCAGGCCGTTTCACTTCGGCGTAGATCCGAGCCACTGATCCTCCTCCTTCTTGCTGCTCTTTAGCCAAGTCCCTGGTGGTCTGCATTGGGTTGGTCACCGCAATGTTGACTCTCTCCTTCTTCGGCGGGGCCGACTGGACTTCCTGAGCGAGCTCTGCGTGTGAGGGTCCTCCGTCTCTCCGTTCAATGGAACTGCATTGCCGACAGTCCGTGCACACACCTTGGCGACTGAGCCCATCAGCGTTCCCGTGGCGTACTCCTGCTCTGTGTTCCAGTTTATAACGAAACTCAGCTAGCGTTTCCAGCCAACGGGCAATCTGATTCGACGGCTCCTTCCGTCGACACAGCCAGCGTAGGGAGGCGTGGTCGGTCCTGAGCTTGAACTCCCGTCCGTAGAGATAGGGGCGGAAGTGCTTGACCGCTCTGATCACTGCCAACAGTTCTTTCCGAGTGACGCAGTAATTTCTTTCAGCAGGCGCTAGGGTCTTGCTGAAATAGGCTATCACCCTCTCCTTTCCTTCCTGGACCTGCGATAACACTGCGCCGACTCCTACTGCACTGGCGTCCGTGTCGAGAGTGTAGGGTAGACTGGGGTCGGGGTATCCTAGTACCGGAGCCTGCGTTAGTCGTGCCTTGAGCTGGTCGAACGCTGCCTGTTCCTCTCCTCCCCATTTCCAGGGTATCTCCTTCCCGGTGAGTACCGTCAACGGCTTGGCTATTGTCGCATAGTCTGGAAGATACTGTCGATAGTATCCGGCCGTCCCGAGGAATGCCTGCAGTTCCTTCACCTCTCTAGGTGCTTCCCACTTCCTTACTACTTCGACCTTGCTTGGGTCGGTGGCTACTCCTTGGGCGCTCACCACGTGGCCCAGATACTTCACTTCCTTCTGAAGCAACTCACACTTGGAGGGTTTCACTTTCAGGTTGGCTTGCTGTAGGCGTCCCAATACTTCTCCGAGCCTTTGCAGGTGTGTCTCGAAGTCCGGGGCGATGATGATGACATCATCGAGGTACAGCAGCAGCGTCTTCCAGTGTAGGCCCTTCAATACTTTCTCCATCAACCTTTGGAAGGTGGCGGGGGCCGACGTCAATCCAAAGGGAAGCACCTTCCACTTCCACAGTCCACTGCGTGTAGTGAAGGCCGACTTGTCCCGAGCGTCTGCGTCCAGAGGCACCTGCCAGTACCCGCTGGTCAGATCCAGCGTTGTGAAGTACTTGCTGCCGGCCAAGGCGTCCAGAGACTCGTCTATGCGGGGAATAGGGTAAGCGTCTTGCTTAGTAATGTCGTTCAGTCGCCTGTAATCAACACAGAACCGCCACGAGTCATCCTTCTTCCTGACCAAAACAACGGGGGAACTCCACGCTCCATCTGCTGGCTCTATCAAGTCTTTCTCCAGAAGGTCCTTGATTTGCCTTTCCGCCTCCGCTTCCTTTTCGGGTCCCAGCCGATGAGGGGGGCACCTGATTGGTCGAGCTCCTTCTATGGTGGGAATGGAGTGTTCGGCCAGTGTGGTTCGGCCCAGGTCTCCGTTGTGGCTGCTGAACACCGTCTGGTACTGGAGCAGTAACCCTTTGAGCTGTCTTTCCTGCTGGGGTGTCTGACACCCTCTCTTGGCCTTGTCAAAGAGTTCTTGCAGGTGGGGGGGTATTCTTCCTCCTGCCGTTGCTCGCTCGTCTGTCTCCCTGGGCTCGTTCAGCGTCTGGATTCCACCTTCCTCTACTCCGGTGAAGGTGCCAATCACTTCTCCTGCCGACAGCCTCAACGTGTCCTGTGTTGGGTTTAAGCATCGTACCAACACTCTTCCTCTTGCGTCCGGCCTGTTGACACTCGTGGCGATCGGTAACCCACCCTGCAGGCTCTCTATCACTCCCTGAGGACAGGTTTCCCTGGCACTCAGGTGGCAGGGTATGGTGACCTCCGTCTGCGGGGGCAGACTGGTGTCTTGCCGAACTTGTACTTTGGAGACAAGGCTCCTTCCGTGCCGATCTGTGCAGGCCAGCTCTCTCCCCTGTATCATCAATACAGGTCGGTCAAACCCTAGCTGGCATTCCTGGCTCGTCAGAAATGGCATCCCGAGAATGACATCCTCGTTAATTTGACTCACCACGAAGGTCTCTGTGAACTTGACATGCCGTATTCGTCCTTTCAGGGTTAGCAATCCGTAAAAGGGTAGCCTCGTTCCATCTGCCATGAGACCGTGGGAGTCGTACGGCTGTAGAGCCTGCTGTAGGTGAGAGGGTAGTCGGTCAAAGACGCGTTTTGCCAACAGGTTAGTGTTGCATCCCGTGTCGATGAGGTGCGTGACTGCTTCTCCCTCTATCCGTCCTGGCAGGTAGTAGCTGGAGCTGTAAGGTCGCTCCACTTGGTTTGACTGAAGGTTTACAGGCTTGGGTGTGAACCGTTCCTCCTTGGGTGGTGGCGTCTGGGTTTGCTTGTCCTTCTTTTTGGGCCTGGTTGAGTCCTGCTGCTTGAAAGTCTCCTCGCTCTCCGATTCCAGTGTGACAGGGCTGTCGAGTGTCGACAGACTGGAGAATCGGTTGTGTAAAGCGATCGGAGGACTGGTCAGGAGGTCCAAAGTAGGAGTCACCCGTCGTGCTTGATCCTGGTTCCTTGGAGGTGCCTGCGCCTTCCTTTGAGGTGCCCGTGCGCAGCCAGTAGGTTTCCCTACTGCTGCGGGCGGTAATCGTTTCCCTGGCGGCTGGGCCATGGGGCAGTTTTGCATGCCTTCCGATGGTGTCCAACCTGCTGGCAACCCCAGCATCTCTTGGGAGTGTCTTCCTTCTGTTCGGCCTTGAGGTTCGCTATCTCTTTACTTAGTCCTTCCACCGTGCGGAGGAGCTGCGTAAGAGGGTCTTGCACCTCTTGTGAACGAGCAGTCTCTCCTGGTGGGGTCGGTGCTAAGTCGTAGAGGTCGGTCTCCACTGCCCGAACATGTGGTCCTCCTAGCAACTGTTGTGGAACCTGTAGAAACTCGTTGCCTGCTTGTATCGCCTCCTCCAAGCTCTGGGGGCGAACGGCTAACAGATGTCGCTGTAGGTAAGTGTGTCCCAGCGTGCTGTGGAACGTCTGGAGCACCAGCTCTTCTTGGTTCTGTCTGGGGAGGTTGTTGTGGGCAGCCTTGATGAGGCGTTCCACGGTGTTTGCATGATCTCTCAAGCTGTCCCTGGTCGTTCGTCTGTAGCTCAGTAATTTCGCCTGTGCTTCGGAACGTGTGAGCCCAAAGGTAGCTCTCAGCTTCATGGTCACCTCCTCCACTGTCTCTCCTCTTCCACACTGTTCGGCCTTGCCTATCAAGGCTTGCCTTAAGTGTATCACTCGGTCATCTGGTTGCCACTGGTTGGCGTTGGCCACTTCCCCGAACCGCTGCAAGAAGTAGTCTACTTCTCCTGTGCCGTCGAACTGCGGCACCTTGAACTTGCTCCTGGTCGAGGTCATGGTCATCCTGTCCAAGATGTGAGTGAGGGTGTTCATCATCTGCATGCCGGATGGCTCATCTCGGTCGATGCTGAGCGCTCTCCTTCTCTGTGCCATCGCTCAGTTGGGTTCTGCTTGTGGGTGTCTCCAATCCCACTGCTGCCACCAATGTGCAAGATTTCACTGTGTGAGTTGGTAGCTCGGCCTACCTGCACAACTTCCCGAACTGAGTTGGCAACTGTGTCTATCGCTGAGCAATACAGCCCTCCCACAGGTCGACTAGTATCCTTGGGAATGGTGTGTAACCATTCCTATTTTACTAGTCTAACTGCCGGCTGCGTTAGCTTGTTTCAATGTGCAAGGCAGAGGTCGAACTTTGAAGGCGAACTAGGCAAGCCAGGTTCGGCCAGCAGAGGTTCGAACTGTTCTGCTGAGTGCAAGTCAGTGACCGAACTTTGAAGGCGAACTAGTCAGAGCTAGGTTCGGCCAGCAGAGGTTCAGGCTGATCTGCTTATATATTACTACTCGAGTAATAGAGCATTCGGTGTACGAGCATGTACTAGCGCTGTGAAGTTATTATTGCTAAAGAACAAAGAAACTTCTGAGAGTGGGGCAAGCTGACTCTGATTTATTGTTGCCTTAACACGGCTATTTATAAAAGGAGTTACATAACCAGTAAATATGTAAACAAACAAGGACAAAAGAAAGTTGTAAGACACGCCTGTTAAGAAAGGCTTAGACAAATGAAAATTGAGTGCACAGAAAATAGGCTGGCTTCACAGCTACGGCTGGATGCACTCACATGGGCTACATATATAATTGTGTGTAAATAGAATTGATGCGATATAAACATAGAGTGAATAGTCTTTGAGTGTAGACATAGAACAAACAATTAAGACGGTACAAAACATAGAACGAGTAAATAGTGTTACAGTGTAAGCATAGACTAATAGGTGAGTGGTTACTGTCGGCGCCGTCCGCCACAATAATTATCATTATTATAATTATTATCAAATTATTATTATTATTTATAATTATTATTTATTTATAATAATAATAATAATAATTCCATATTATTTAATTAATTTACACTTGCTTGGTCGGTGGATGGATGGATGGATAGAAGTGTGCAGGATTTTGTGGGAACAATTGGCCGGTTCCACAGGTAGCCACCTGCACTACCTCTAGGTGTCTGTGATCAGAGCTGTCTTGTTTTGTCCGGCAGGCCTGTTTGCAGTTCGTCTGATTTACTGCCTGGTCATCTGCATTGCTGGCTTGCAGCAGGGCAGGATGACGTCGCCTGACAAACACGTCTGCCTGTCGTCCACTGCTCGTTTGGACAGCACTCTGCTATTTCGACAGTATGCCGTATAGCTATTGTCCTCCCGAGCAGTGGAGCCTGTCCTTATTGTATGCTATGTAGGTAGTAACCAAGTAAGCACTTGAATGAGTGTAATAAAGCGTTTATTCAACTGAATGAATACAGCTCCAAAGTAACACTCATGAGCTAAAGGCTCGTCCTCGTATTTATATCAACTGTTACATAATCTTGAGCAAATAGCACATAGCAAATAGCACGGATAATCCCAAGTAAATGGCAACATATAATAGTCTTAGCGTCTCCTTGGTAACGCAGGAGGTCCTTCCTGTACACAGCCCCTCCCATTGATCGACGTAGGGGATCAATGCAGCAGTACAAGGGAAGGGCGTGGGGGAAACAACTCCCACAGAATGCTCAGTTTTTGGTTTGTTTTTTTTTTTTAACAAACAAAAATTTAATAAAGAATTATCAAACAAGAAAAATGTATAGAACTTCGCACAACTGCATAGATAACAGAACAGCAGCAGGTGAGCAGGTGTAACATAGAACGACAATAGAATAGTAAGTAAGTAGCCAAAGTAAGTGGCTTGTTGTTAACTGTTAGTCCTGTTACTTCTTTTACTGCAAACGGCGTTCCAGGCCCTTAATCTGAATTCTTACATCCTCAGCTCGTCGTAGCAGTTTAAATGCTTCCTCTATCAATCGGTCTAATTCCTGCCTCTTTCTGTCCAGCTGTCTTCGATCCTCTCTCCTTTTTTGTTGGAGGTAGCTGTCTCCTCTCCTGATGTTGGAGTAATCCACTCTTGATTGCTCCGTTGATTGCCCAAGTTCAGGATTTACGTATATTATTCGCCTATGGGGTTCCCCACGTCTCTCTACCTTTTCTTCTGATTCCCTCTTCGTTACTGCAAATGTTACGTCCCGTGCGTAAGTGGTCTCGACTGTCCGTCTTTTATTTGGGGGAGACGGCGTAGGGAGACGTTGTCTCTTCATTGGTGAACTGACTTGTCTCGTCGTCTTAGTTGGACTACTCATTTGCGCTGGTTGCCCAAGCCGATCATGGATGGAGAGGGTACGCTTTTGAGCTAAACTAACTGTGGCCTTCTGCATTGAGATGGGCTGTGGCCGCCCAAATGGTGGTGGCTGGGGCCAAGTCATAAACTTGGTAAAGGCGGCGTATGAATTCGCATCTACCTCAAATAGTGGTGCTGCCGGCCCTCCGTGTTCCGTCGCTCTGTTTTGCTTGGTAATATGTTTCCTCAGGGCGTCTTTAGAGGCGGACTTTTTGCCACAAGTGCAAAAATAGAACATATAGTGTTGATGCGCATGGTAGGTTGCCCTCTTGCGGCCGTGTGTAAAATCACACAAGGTGCATCGCCATTCGTCCTCAGTGTTATCGACCCTGACCACTGTGTCACTCAAAGCAACTAACGTTTCGGCTGACAGCCAGGAAGTGCGTAATTTTGCACTTTTGCCAGCTTGCCCTCCGTCCGCCTTTGGCTTTGCTCGTTGTTCCTCTACTTCCGTTCCTTCCTCTGCAATACATATTTTATTAATTTTTATTATTTCTCTTCCAAGTTGATTTTGTTGTTTTTTATATACTTCTTCTTTGGTGGCCAGAGTGTTGTTACATGGGGTTTGTCTCTTCTCCAACTCACTGGCTATCTGCATCACATTTCTCTCACCTATTAATTTTTCAGCCACTTCAGCATCCTCTTCAATGGAAAGTTCCCTGCATCTTTCTTGTAGCTCTTCCATTTTCTCCTCTGCTGTTCTCGCCATCTGTACCAGTATTGTTGTAGGAAGTAGAATTAATTCATGTGTACTAGGCAAGTGCTTGCAGGCAATTGAAAGTTCCCTATTCTGTCTGTAACAATTTTGGCGCTGTGTTACGTAACCTATTGTACGATTAAGGCGCTTTGTTCTTTCATCTCTTACGTCGTTTGAGCATGTGACCGGTTCTATTGTTTGGCTAGCACGCCCATCTAGGGAAAGGCAACGCACCAGGAGTGCTCTATTGACCATCGAGCGTTCATCCTTGACCTTGCTATCCTCCACTCCATGCATAGAGCTACACCGAATGTTATCCCCTCGTGGTATTCGTTCGCACGGCACAGGTAATACTTCATCATATGAGGTGAGTTTGTCATTGTTGGATATTTTTGTTTGCTTTTCCAACTTTCTCCAATATTCCTTGGCTTTACTCAGTGAAGTAGGCAATTTTTTGCTCTCTGAACATTGTTTTAAATTTAGTATTACATCTCTGGAAATATTATAAGTTTCCAGAATTGGTAAATTTTGCACTGTTTTTACCAGCTGTGGTAGATAACTGTTGTCAGCATTCGGATCATTTTTTGTCATCTGGTAGCACTGATAGTCAGCAAATCTCAATGGCGGCCTAGTGTTTCTTTTAGGCCTGCCCGTCTCAGCAGCTGGTTCCCTGTTCTCTACCTCATGATTGTCGGTCTCTGTTGGCCTTTCATTTGTAGCTCGTTCTTCATTCTCCACCTCGCAGTTGGTCGCCTCAGTTGGTTGATCATTAATAGCTGGTCCTCCATCTTCTGACTCATGGATGTCTGTCTCCGTTGGCCTTTCATTAGCAGCTGGTTCTTCGTTCTCCACCTCGTGGTTGACTGTGAGACTGGGTGGCTCGATTGGGTTTGGAGTGGGAGATAGGCTGGGCTCTCTGGCGCTTGGTAAGGCTGGCCAGTCCCTGTCTCTTTCCCATTGTTCCTGCCTACTCCGTCTTCGTCTGTCTGGTGGTACGGTCCCCCAACTCCTGCGGGCTGGACTCTGGGGGTCGGCTTGTCCTGTTGCCTGCTCCGGAACAGCTGGCAACTGGTTTAGCCGGCGTTCCAGGGCTTGCAGGTCTGTCCGGGCAGTATTTTCGTCTCTGGGCCTTGTTCTTGGTACTGTAGACTGTAAAGCCGGGTCTGGCGGCTGCCGAATATCTGGTACGTGAAACCGTCCCCTCTGCCTCACTGCCCCCTTCATGTTCGGCCGCAAGGCGGCTTCCCTGTTAGTGGGGGCCCTTCCTGCTGGCTCTTGACATGGGCGGTATTCTTTTAACCGTCTTTCATTTTGTATAGATACCTGGCCGTCTTTTTCTATTTTATATGTGTGGTTTGGGTAGGCCTCTATTACTCGGTACGGCCCCACGAAGCTGGGCTGTAATTTGGGGTTACTGCCTTTGACCCGCCGTTTATTCTCGACGACTACCAAGTCATCCGGCCCGAACAGCAGAGGTTCCTCTGAGTCCTCTTGTCGAATCTTGGCCTGCTGTTCTCGCAGCAAGTCATGTGCTACCTTGAGATCTTCCTGCATTCGGAGCGCGTATTCAGTAACCAACTGTTTATCCAGCGGTGCCTGCCTGCCGTCTAGCTGGTCAGGCAGCCTTACCTCTCTACCTAGCATGAGGTAATTGGGGGTCTCACCGGTGGCCGAGTGTGGAGTGCCACGGAATGCCCTCATTACCTGGGGCAGTAGCAGATCCCACTCTTCTTGGCCGCGCCTTAGCAAGAGCGTCCTCAGCGAGTCGCCCAAAGTCCTGTTCTGTCTCTCGACCACTCCGTTGCCCTGTGGGTGGTATGGGGTGGTGCGAGTTTTCTGTACATTCCACAGGGCGCACAGCTCAGCCATTAGCCGAGACTCAAATTGTGCTCCTTGGTCTGTGTGCAGTTCTTCAGGTAAGCCCCAATAACAGAACACCCTCTCATCTAGGGTTGTAGCCACTGTCGGAGCAGTGGCATCCGGGATGGCAATGGCGTCCTGCCATCTGGTGAAATGGTCCGACAGCACCAAGATCCACTTGTTCTTCCTCATGGTTTCAGGCAGCGGTCCCACCAGGTCTACGGCTACCTTCTGAAAAGGTCTGCCAGCAAACATCCTCTGCCTCTCCTGGGTGGGTTGCGTTCCCCCTTTTTTTGCTACCTGGCAGACCTCACAGGATTTAACGAGTCTTCGTACCTCAGCAGACATTCCTGGCCAGTACCAGTCGAGCTGTATTCGGTTCCTGGTGCGATTCACACCAGCATGGGTTAGCCCATGCGTCTCCCAGACCACCTGTCGGCGTCGGGATGACGGGCAGACTACACACAGTCTAGTCCGACCTTTAGGAGCTATTTGTATGGTCAACGTGCCATCCGGCTGTATTGCCATGGCTTCCCTGCGGCTGTAGAGTGCCCGCAGTTCTCTGCTGCCCTCTTCCAGCTCTCTCTTGGTAACTGGTCTGCCGCCGTTAATCTCCTGATACATTCTGGCCACTGGGTTTTGGCCGGTGCGCTGCTGCTCGACTAGCTCCATGCTGGTGACCATGCACAGCTCTGGCGTGTCCGCTTTTACTTCTAGGCTTTCCCGCGGTACAGGGTTGTGTTGTCGGTATCTTGGTAGCTCGTCCTCTGAGATAGGAGGCCTCGCTAACTGGAGTTCTGATCCAGGGGCCCTGGCAAGTTCAGCATGGGTTGGCCCACCATCGCGCTGTTCTATGGCACTGCACTGCCGGCAGTCCATACAATGTTTGCGCCTGCTCAACCCATCAGCGTTTCCATGCTGGTTGCCAGCCCTGTGCTCAAGTTTTTACACAAACTCGGCTAGAATCTCCAGCCACCTCGATATCTGGTTGGACGGCTCCTTCCGTCGGCATAGCCACCTCAAAGATGCGTGGTCCGTCCGAAGCCTGAACTCTCGGCCGTAGAGATACGGCCTAAAGTGTTTGACCGCCTTTATGACAGCCAGTAGCTCGCGTCGGGTCACGCAGTAATTCCTCTCAGCGGGTGCCAGTGTTTTGCTGTAGTATGCAATAACCCTTTCCTGGCCCTCTTGTACTTGGGATAGCACTGCCCCTAATCCGACGGCACTGGCGTCCGTATCCAGGATATAGGTTTTGGCAGGATCCGGGTATCCCAGTACTGGTGCTTGCACAAGTCCCTGCTTGAGTTGCTCGAAAGCTACCTGCTCCTCTTTTCCCCACTTCCATGGAGTGTCCTTGCTGGTCAGGACAGTCAGCGGCTTAGCAGTTGTGGCGTACCCAGGCAAGTACTGCCTGTAGTACCCTGCTGTGCCGAGGAAAGCTTGGAGTCCTTTAATGTCCCTGGGGGTTGCCCATTCGGCTACGGCTTGCACCTTCTCTGGATCAGTAGCCACGCCCTCCGCACTCACTACGTGTCCCAGGTATTTGACCTGCTGTTGCAGTAGCTCGCACTTGGACGGCTTGACCTTCAGGTTGGCCTGTAGCAGCCTACTCAGCACCTCTCCCAGTCATTGCAGGTGGGTTTCGAAGTCGGGGGCGATCACTATTACGTCATCCAAGTATAACAGCAGCGTCTTCCAGTGCAACCCTTGCAGCACTCGTTCCATCAGACGCTGAAACGTGGCGGGGGCTGAGGTCAGCCCGAAGGGAAGCACCCTCCAACACCACAGTCCACTCCTGGTGATGAAGGCCAACTTCTCCTTGGCGTCTGCATCCAGAGGGACCTGCCAGTAGCCACTGGTCAGATCTAGCGTGCTGAAGTATTTGCTGCCAGACAGGGCATCGAGGGACTCGTCTATCCTGGGTATGGGATAGGCGTCCTGCCTGGTGACATCATTCAGTTTTCTATAATCGATACAGAATCGCCACGTCTGGTCCTTTTTCCGTACCAGCACCACAGGGGAGCTCCAAGCGCCATCTGCGGGCTCGATCAGCCCCTTCTCCAGCAGGTCCTTCACCTGTCGTTCGGCTTCAGCCTCTTTCTCAGGTCCTAACCTGGGAGGAGGCAACCGAACAGGCCTGGTGCCTTCGGCAACGGGAATCGAATGCTTTACCAGATCAGTACGGCCAATGTCCCCACTGTGTTTGCTAAACACGGCCTCGTACCTCTTGAGCATTCCTCTCAGTAGTCCTTTTTGTTGCTCGTTCTTGCACCCTCTACATGCCTGCTTGTACAGTTCGACCAGGTGGTCAGGCACTGGTGAGCCTGTCGATCCCGACCCGGCTGGGACCCCGGGTGTGGCCGGCTGTACCTCATCAGCCGCTACTCCAGTGAACGTTCCGATTACCTCACCAGCTGGCAGGCAAATCGCGTCCTGAGTAGGGTTGAGGCACCTGACCAACACCCGTCCTTGTTCATCCGGCGAGTTTACACTTGTGGCCAAAGGGAGGCCACCTGGCAAACTCTGGATCACACCCTGGGGACAGTAGCTCCGTGCGGTGAGATGACACGGTATGGTAGCCTCTGCCTGTGGGGGGATCTCTGTCTTTCGGAGTACCTGAACTTTACAGATCAGTGCCCTGCCGTAGCGGTCGGTGCACACCAGCTCTTGGTCTTGCATGACCAGAACTGGTTGATCAAAGCCCATATGGCACTTCTGATTCGCCAAGAATGGCATTCCGAGGATGACATCCTCGCTGATCTGGGTGACAACAAATGTCTCTGTATATGCTACTGTCCGTACTCGCCCTGAGACACTGAGTAGACCGTAGAATGGGAGTTTAGTCCCATCTGCCATTAAACCATGGGAGTCATACTCTTGCAGCGTGGCTTTCCGACTGTCCGGCAGTTTGTCGTAGATATTCTTGGATAGTAAGTTGGTATTGCAACCAGTGTCTATCAGGTATGTCACCATTTTTCCTTCTATTTTGCCTGGCAAGAAATAGCTAGATTTGTATGGTCGTTCCATGTGGCCAACACAAGATGCAAGAGGGGTAGCCTCTGTGGGCGTTCCAGGCGGTACTTGGGGCTCTCTCCCGTGGGAGCTAGGAGTCTGCACCTCTCTGCGCCTCTGCCTCTTCAGCCTCTCTCTCTTGGCTTGCGTCCCAATGGATACCGAATTTAGTCCCTTCTCATCTGATGATTCCTCATCCAGAGCAGATAAGTCGGTGAACCTGTTTTGTGTCAGAACTGACACTGGCTGTGGTATGGGTGGGTTGTAGGCTGGACGCCTGACCTTTTGCCACCCATCTTGGGTCTGTTCTTCAGACCTCGTTCGCGGGTTGGTTCTGGGTGCCCCTCTGCAGCCAGTAGGTTTCCCTACTGCTGCGGGCCAGTGGCGTTTCCCTGGTTGATAGGCCCAGAACCCTCGCTACATTCCCTTTGAGAGTGTCCTAGTTTTTGGCACCTCCAACATTTGACAACATTTTTTAATAGTCGGGTAGGTGTGCTGTCTGGCTGGTTGGTCTTGAGGGCAGACACTTGTTTGGCTAACTCGCTCAGTCATTTAGCTAGGTTTTTCAGATGGGCCTCCACCCCAGGGGACACCCCGCTAGTTCCTACTTGTCGACATTCTCCTTCCTCGTTTGCTTCCATGCTTCGGACTTCAGTCCCAGTGTAGGTTGATTGCACTTGCATATACTCATTTCCTGCCCGCACAGCTGCTTCCAGGGAGGTCGGCCGTATGGCTAGGAGGTGCCTCTGGAGGTCAACATTTCCCAGAGTGTCCTGGAAATGCTCCAAAGCGTATCCACCCCTCTGTGCTCGGGAAGAGTCCTCATGTGCTGCTTCCACGAGGGTCTCTATGGCCATGGCGTGTTCCTTCAGAGAGTGTTTTGGGTCCTTTCGGTACCTTGACAATCTGGCTCTAGCTTCTCGGCGGGTGAGCCCAAAACTTGTCTTCAGGCAGTCTGCAATCGCCCAAAGTGTATCCCCTCGTCCGTACTGCTGTGCTTTCCCTTGCAGGGACTGCCTTAGATGGATAATTGCTGCGGTTGGTGACCAGTTGTTGGCTTCCGACACCTCCTGAAAACGCTGGAGGAAGTACCGGATGTCTCCAGTACCATCATATGTCGGAGCTTCAAAAGGAGTCACTTGTGGTGTAGCATCCGTCAGCTTTCCTAGTATTTTGGTCAGCCGACCCATGATCCTAGTGGTGATCCTAGTAGTAGGATCCCTGTGAACACGCATGGCTCGACTGCTAGCCATGGTCTGTTTTCTTGCTCTGTCCTTCTCCTAGAGGTTCTTCTCGAGGGATTCGCACATCCCACTGCTGCCACCAATGTGCAGGATTTTGTGGGAACAATTGGCCGGTTCCACAGGTAGCCACCTGCACTACCTCTAGGTGTCTGTGATCAGAGCTGTCTTGTTTTGTCCGGCAGGCCTGTTTGCAGTTCGTCTGATTTACTGCCTGGTCATCTGCATTGCTGGCTTGCAGCAGGGCAGGATGACGTCGCCTGACAAACACGTCTGCCTGTCGTCCACTGCTCGTTTGGACAGCACTCTGCTATTTCGACAGTATGCCGTATAGCTATTGTCCTCCCGAGCAGTGGAGCCTGTCCTTATTGTATGCTATGTAGGTAGTAACCAAGTAAGCACTTGAATGAGTGTAATAAAGCGTTTATTCAACTGAATGAATACAGCTCCAAAGTAACACTCATGAGCTAAAGGCTCGTCCTCGTATTTATATCAACTGTTACATAATCTTGAGCAAATAGCACATAGCAAATAGCACGGATAATCCCAAGTAAATGGCAACATATAATAGTCTTAGCGTCTCCTTGGTAACGCAGGAGGTCCTTCCTGTACAGAAGAACACACACAATTGTTAATTCAAATGAGGGTTTAGGGAGCAAATAAGCCATATTATCATGCACTTGCACAGTAAACGCACTGTAATATCACCCGTTGTCGGTTTTGGGTCACTGCCAAATTGACAGCGCCTCATTCATTGTTGAGTGAAATGATTACTACTTCACTTGTTGCCGCCCATTTCTTTTACAAAAATAACTATAAGCTCTGATCCGGCGAAGGGCCTCTGATTCCCATAAAAGTCGTGTTAAAACAAAAGATTATATGAGTACACAGGCCAACTAGTCTCTTCGCTGGGAGATTGGGAATTTGTTCAAGTCTGAGCGCGCAAGAAGCTTACAAGAGAACATAACTCCGACTAAATGAGTTGTCCAAAATGATGTTATCTATTAAAACATTTTCTAGCCTAGAAAGGCTTTGGAGTCTGCAGAGACTACCACAGCTCCCTAGTGGCGCTCACTTTTAAAGTTACAGAAACGGAAACATATAACAAGTTTGGTTTGTAAATTGTCAACAAAAGGCACAATGTACAAATAAATAGCAAACTAAAAGAGATTTATGCTAGGCAAGCAAGGACAAAAGAGAACATACATTAGCTACATACATGTATATTATGTAAGCTTTCGTGCAATTGATGGCGGCAGACATGTTTGTAGTATTGTGAAAACAGATCTGACAAAATACATAACCATGAGCAATGCACAGGTTAATACATTGGTTGTATAACTTTGTATATAGAATAATGAGCCACATTAGCTAGCCTGAGAGGATCAAGCCAAAGTATATATTGAACGTTGCTGTCACACAACACAAATCCTTGACATACAATAGAAAACCATACCCACTACAGCTCATATTGATAGTCATAGTGGAAACAAAGCCTTAATGTCATCTCCTATCTACTATGGCTATATGTAGCTGTATATATATACTATCTACTATGGCTATATGTAGCTGTATATATATATATACTATCTACTATGGCTATATGTAGCTCTATATATATACTATCTACTATGGCTATATGTAGCTGTATATATATATACTATCTACTATGGCTATATGTAGCTGTATATATATACTATATACTATGGCTATATGTAGCTGTATATATATATATACTATCTACTATGGCTATATGTAGCTGTATATATATACTATCTACTATGGTTATATGTAGCTGTATATATATACTATCTACTATGGCTATATGTAGCTGTATATATATACTATCTACTATGGCTATATGTAGCTGTATATATATACTATCCACTATGGCTATATGTAGCTATATATATACTATGTACTATGGCTATATGTAACTGTATATATATACTATCTACTATAGCTATATGTAAGTAGTAATATATGAGCAGATCTCTCTACCAAGTGCTTTTTTGTGGATTAGATCTCGGGGGTTATGCAATGGGTTACGGCGTTGAATGAATTCGCCGAGTTTATATTGTATTTCATTTGAGGGGCATTTGAGTGGCATTTGAGTGGCATTTAAGTGGCATTTGAGTTTTGATTATTTTTTTACTTAATTTGAACTCATATGGCAGCTAGATTTTGAATGTATGGCATTTAAGTTTTGATAATTTTTTTACATAATTCGAAATCATATGGCATCTTGAGAGAGAGGAAAGAGAAGAGAGAGAAGAGAGAGGAGAGAGAGAGGAGAGAGGAGATATATCTAAATTGAATAAATACATTGATTAAAAATAAATCATTATATGATTATATACGTTTATTACATAATAAGTAAGGAAACTCTCCGCATATAATATAGCTAGAGTTAGTAAATACTAAGTAATACAAAGCACTACAACTTGTAATAAATACAAAGTAATAACAGTTAATGCATCGTTTGTTCCTTTACAATGATGTCTTTGACGTACTGATGTTATATCTTAGGAAGGAAGACTTCTGTTCTATGTGCTTTTAATTTCGTAATGAACTAAAATAAAAAAGTTATGTATTAGTATAGAATGATTAAGCAAAAATGTAAAATAATTACATGAATTTGAATTATAGTTCTAGTTACATTGGATAGTTTACATTATTAGAAAAGGGAAATAACTCACCAAGGTTCATTGTTCAGCTTGTTCTTTCTTGAGCATTATTTTCACCAAGTGCTTTTGATTCTCTTCCATCTATCTAAAACAAAACAAAAAATACTTGCTTTATAAATATGTTGTAAAAAATACACTAATTACACCAAAAAAGTCCTTTCTTTTAACCTTGAAAATGAATATATTCAGCATTTTGTTGTAAAAAATACACTAATTACACCAAAAAAGTCCTTTTTTCACCTGGAAAATGTTTATATTCAGCATTTTGTTGTAAAAAATACATTATTTACACCAAATAAGCCCTTTTTTCACCTGGAAAATGTATATATTCAGCATTTTGTTGTAAAAAAATACACGAATTACATCAAAAAAGTCCTTTTTCACCTGGAAAATGTATATATTCAGCATTTTGTTGTAAAAAATACACTAATTTCACCAAAAAAGTCTTTTTTTCACCTGGAAAATGTATACATTCAGCATTTTGTTTAATTCATGGTAAAAATTAGTAAAACTCACCTATAGTGATATGATTGCCTTGAGTTATAGATTAGCTTCTTGAGCTCTTGTTCTGGACAGTTTTCTTTTTCAGCATCATTGAAGTGGAATCCATGCAGTTTGAGTCTTCATTGGTTTGGTATCGTCTAAGTAGGTGGTAGATCTTGAAAGGAATTCTTTTTGTGTTGGATAAGTGTGCTGTCTTCAAAATCCATGTAGTTTGAGTCTTCATTGGTTTGGTATCATCTAAGTAGGTGGTAGATCTTGAAAGGAATTCTTGCTGTGTTGGAGAAGTGTGCTGTCTTCAAAATCCATGTAGTTTGAGTCTTCATTGATTTGGTATCATCTAAGTAGGTGGTAGATCTTGAAAGGAATTCTTGCTGTGTTGGAGAAGTATGCTATCTTCAAAATCCATGTAGTTTGAGTCTTCATTGCTTTGGTATCATCTAAGTAGGTGGTAGATCTTGAAACGAATTCTTGCTGTGTTGGAGAAGTATGCTGTCTTCAAAATCCATGTAGTTTGACCTTCATTGGTTTGGTATCATCTAAGTAGGTGGTAGATCTTGAAATGAATTCTTGCTGTGTTGGAGAAGTGTGCTGTTTTCAAAATCCATGTAGTTTGAGTCTTTATTGGTTTGACATCATCTAAGTAGGAGAGAAAGTCATGTTGTGTAACATCTTTAAAGAGGTTCTTGCTGTGTCGAAGAAGTGTGTCGTCTTCAAAATCCATGTGGTTTGAGTCTTCATTGGTTTGGTATCATCTAAGTAGGTGGTAGATCTTGAAAGGAATTCTTGCTGTGTTGGAGAAGTGTGCTGTCTTCAAAATCCATGTATGGAGAAGTGTGCTGCCTTCAAAATCCATGTATTCAAAATCCATGTAGTTTGAGTCTTCATTGGTTTGGTATCATCTAAGTAGGTGGTAGATCCTGAAAGGAATTCTTCCTGTGTTGGAGAAGTGTGTTGTCTTCAAAATCCATGTAGTTTGAGTCTTCATTGGTTTGGTATCATCTAAGTAGGAGAGAAAGTCTTGTTGTGTAACATCTTTCAAGGGGTTCTTGGTGTGTCGGAGAAGTGTGTCGTCTTCAAAATCCACGTAGTTTGAGTCTTCATTGGTTTGGTATCATCTAAGTAGGTGGTAGATCTTGAAAGGAATTCTCGCTGTGTTGGAGAAGTGTGCTGTCTTCAAAATCCATGTAGTTTGAGTTTTCATTGGTTTGGTATCATCTAAGTAGGTGGTAGATCTTGAAAGGAATTCTTGCTGTGTTGGAGAAGTATGCTGTATTCAAAATCCATGTAGTTTGAGTCTTCATTGATTTGGTATCATCTAAGTAGGTGGTAGATCTTGAAAGGAATTCTTGCTGTGTTGGAGAAGTATGCTGTATTCAAAATCCATGTAGTTTGAGTCTTCATTGGTTTGGTATCATCTAAGTAGGAGAGAAAGTCATGTTGTGTAACATCTTTCAAGGGGTTCTTGGTGTGTCGGAGAAGTGTGTCGTCTTCAAAATCCATGTGGTTTGAGTCTTCATTGGTTTGATATCATCTAAGTAGGTGGTAGATCTTGAAAGGAATTCTTGCTGTGTTGAAGAAGTGTGCTGTCTTCAAAATCCATATAGTTTGAGTCTTCATTGATTTGGTATCATCTAAGTAGGTGGTAGATCTTGAAAGGAATTCTTGCTGTGTTGGAGAAGTATGCTGTCTTCAAAATCCATGTAGTTTGAGTCTTCATTGATTTGGTATCATCTAAGTAGGTGGTAGATCTTGAAAGGAATTCTTGCTGTGTTGGAGAAGTATGCTGTCTTCAAAATCCATGTAGTTTGAGTCTTCATTGGTTTGGTATCATCTAAGTAGGTGGTAGATCTTGAAAGGAATTCTTGCTGTGTTGGAGAAGTGTGCTGTCTTCAAATTCCATGTAGTTTGAGTCTTCATTGGATTGGTATCATCTAAGTAGGTGGTAGATCTTGAAAGGAACTCTTGCTGTGTTGGAGAGGTGTGCCGTCTTCAAAATCCATGTAGTTTGAGTCTTCATTGGTTTGGCATCATCTAAGTAGGTGGTAGATCTTGAAAGGAATTCGTGCTGTGTTGAAGAAGTGTGCTGTCTTCAAAATCCATGTGTTTTGAGTCTTCATTGGTTTGGTATCATGTAAGTAGGAGAGAAAGTCTCTGAAAACGACAAAGATTTTGTTTAATTTTTTGTAATTAATTTTGAAAGATCATAAAGACCAAAAGCCTTCAGCTAGTTGCATTAGCTAACAGAAAATAAATATTTTTACTCTTACACTTATGAAGAGGGTGAGCTCCTAGTAGTTGCAATAGAAGGTTTAGTAGATGTTGCTTCTCCGCTGGCCGTTGTAGAACTGGATGCTTTCTGTGTGAAAACAGTGGCTCTTAAATAGGTAAAGTTGCACTGATTAAACCCTATGGATAAGCATTTTTTTACGCAAATACAACCCAATGCTTTCGCGGGAATGAATAATTTATTTTCACGCGAATAGAAACTGTTGCTTTCGCGGGAATAACAATTTTATTTTCACCCGAATACAAACCAATGATTTCGCGGGAATAACTAATTTATTTTCACGCGAATAACAACCAATCTTTTTGCGGGAATAAATAATTTATTTTCACTCGAATGGAAACCGTTGCTTTCGCGGGAATAAAAATTTTATTTTCACGCGAATGGACACCGTTGCTTTCGCGGGAATAACAATTTTATTTTCACGCGAAGACAAACCAATGCTTTCGCGGGAATAAAGAATTTATTTTTATGCGAATGGAAACCGTTGCTTTCGCGGGAATAAAAATTTTATTTTCACGCGAATACAAACCAATGCTTTCACGGGAATAACTCATTTATTTTCATGCGAATGGAAACCGTTGCTTTCGCGGGAATAAAAAATTTATTTTCCTGCGAATACAAACCAATGCTTTCGCGGGAATAAACAATTTATTTTCACGCGAATGGAAACCGTTGCTTTCGCGGGAACAGAAATTTTATTTTCACGCAAATACAAACCAATGCTTTCGGGGGAATAAATTATTTATTTTCACGTGAAGACAAACCAATGTTTTTGCGGGAATAAAGATTTTATTTTCACGCGAATACAAACCCATGCTTTCGCGGGAATAACTCATTTATTTTCACGTGAATGGAAACCGTTGCTTTTGCGGGAATAGAAATTTTATTTTCACGCGAAAACAAACCAATGCTTTCGCGGGAATAAATTATTTATTTTCACGCGAATACAAACCATTGCTTTCGCGGGAATAAAACAATTATTTTCACGCGAATAGAAACCGTTGCTTTCGCGGGAATAAAAAAAATATTTTCACGCGAATAAAACAGGAATATTTTACGCGAATAACACTATTATGATAGAGTTTTCGCGTGAAAGTTTTTAATGGTTATAAACTAAATGAGTAGGAGTGGCTTATAGTATATAAAAACAGCTCTCTCTACATAGAAATTATTCTCTCCAGCAATAACCTCAGGAGCATCAACTGATTTCTTGGTGATAAGGTAAGAATTAATAAAAAAACTATTTAATAGAATATTTCATTGTAAGATCACATACTTTGACATTAACAAAGTTGTGTGTTTGTCCGAGCACTAGTAAAGTAACCGACTCTAATTATTTATTATTAACAAAATAATAATAATTATTTAATGCTAGTTGAACCTAGATATAAATTTATCTCTACTAGATAGTTTCATACTCACACAAACTGTTTCTTCGCTACTTTATGTATATGTAGATAAAGCCAATGAAAATAAATTAATCAATTGTAACAATCAATTTTTTTGTATTTTGTAGACACAATGCCTACTTTGGACTTTTGTTTGAGACAAAACGCAGTAGCAGCAAAGACTATAAAACATCTGGATAAGATCCAATTGAAGTAACTGCAGATAACTAAAGGAATAACATGTACTACCGCATACAAAGTGAACAAGGTGTGTGTAGATTATTACTCAGTTTCATTACACTACTATTACTAAGAATTATTGTAGGTGTTGGATAAAGGATTGAGCAGTAATTTTAATAAATTCTTACCATTGTAAATAATACTTCAATTTGATTAAAAATTTAATGAAAATTGAATGGAATGAAAGAATATTTTACCAAATACCCCATTTTTCTTGTGGATATATACAAATAGATGAATATCTAGCTTCATCTATTTTTTTCATTTGAGTACAATTATTTCCCCTCCTCTCTCCTCTTTTCCTCTCTCCTTTCTCTCAAGATACCATATGAGTTCGAATTATGTAAAAAAACTATCAATACCTAAATGCCATACATTCATAATGTTTTCTATTGCAGTTATTTCCCAAATACTGTAAATTTTAACCATCTAGAGGTCTAATTTGACAATTTTCCAGGATATTTTATAGTATTCAATATACTTATTATGTAAATAACTAAAAGAAATATTTACGCTCAAGCCTCCTCTCTCTCCTCTCTCCTCTCTCCTCTACCAAATACTCCTCTCTCCTCTCTTGCAGTTATTTCCCAAATACTGTAAATTTTAACCATCCTGAGGACTAATTTGGTGATTTTTCAACATATTTTATAGTATTCAATATACTTATTATGTAATAAATGTATATTATTCAATGTAGATATAAATATATCCATATATACATGAATGTATAGAAAACTAAAAAATCTCTCTCCTCTCTCTCCTTTCTCTCCTCTCTCTCTCTCCTCTCTCACCTCCCATCTCTCCTCTCTCCTCTCCCTCTCTCTCAAGATACCATATGAGTTCGAGTTATGTAAAAAAATTATCAAAACTTAAATGCCATACATTCAAAGTCTATATGCCATATAAGTTCAAATTAATTAAAAAAATAATCAAAACTCAAATGCCACTTAAATGCCACTCAAATGCCACTCAAATGCCCCTCAAATGAAATGCAATATAAACTCGGCGAATTCATTCAACGCCGTAACCCATTTCCTCAACCCCGAGCACTCATCCACAAAAGAACACTTGGTAGGGAGATCTGCTCATATATTACTACTTATGTAGCTGTATATATATATACTATCTACTGTGGCTATATGTAGTTGTATATATACATACTATCTACTATGGCTATATGTAGCTGTATATATATACTATCTACTATGGCTGTATGTAGCTGTATATATATACTATGTACTATGGCTATATGTACCTGTATATATATACTATCTACTATGGCTATATGTAGCTGTATATATATATACTATCTACTATGGCTATATGTAACTGTATATATATACTATCCACTATGGCTATATGTAGCTATATATATATACTATCTACTATGGCTATATGTACCTGTATATATATACTATCTACTATGGCTATATGTAGCTGTATATATATTCTATCTACTATGGCTATATGTACCTGTATATATATACTATCTACTATGGCTATATGTAGCTGTATATATATACTATCCACTATGGCTATATGTAGCTATATATATATACTATCTACTATGGCTATATGTACCTGTATATATATACTATCTACTATGGCTATATGTAGCTACATATATATACTATCTACTATGGCTATATGTACCTGTATATATATACTATCTACTATGGCTATATGTAGCGGTATATATATACTATCTACTATGGCTATATGTAGCTGTATATATATACTATCTACTATGGCTATATGTAGCTGTATATATATACTATCTACTATGGCTATATGTAGCTGTATATATATTTACTATCCACTATGGCTATATGTAGCTGTATATATATACTATCTACTATGGCTATATGTAGCTATATATATACTATCTACTATGGCTAAATGTAGCTGTATATATATACTTTCCACTATGGCTATATGTAGCTTTTCTCTGAAGCTTTACATATCGCAGAGATTTCACTCCCTCTTTGCTCACTCTAATATTTTTTTGCTGGCAAGGCTTTTGTAGCTGTTTTATTTTTGGAACCTTGAACTTATTTTTTGCGATTTTTTATCCTTTCTTGTACATATTTATACATAAAAGTGTTTGCGCAGTATCTGAGCATTTGAAAATATTTTGAATTTGGCAAGGGGGTGTGTCCTATTTCTCGGCAAACTAGCCTGATTTTTAAAAATCTTTCTTATAAAGTTATGCAACACACTTTTTCTTCCTGAACAAACACTGTAGGTTAAGAGTTGTCTCACCAAAGAGAAGAAAACTTTCCATAAATTTTTAGGGCTGTCAAAGATTAAGAATTTTTAATCTTAATCTTATTCTTAATCTTTTCCATTAATCTTAAATTAATTTTATTTTTTAATCTTATGTACTCATGTGATATAAATGCAATGATGGGGCAGTAAAGTCATCATCCATCTATCTGCATGCTCGTAGAGTGAGATTAGCAAACCTCAATTTGGATCTATCAGTCCAGGAACAAATAACATATATAATATCACAATAGTGTAATATCACAATAATAAACAAATATGTATGTAACTCTAACTGTAACAAAACTTTTTTTAAATGCAGAACTGAAAAGGAAGGAAACAAAATAAAACTAGTTGCTATTTAAAATTTTGATATTTACAGTACATGTTCAGGTAGGTACAAAGTGTAAGCACACATGATTGAAAGAAAATAAGATTGTCTGATACACAAGTTAACGGAAACTTGAATATCGAATGTGAACAAAGAATATACTTTTATCTTTGGCATATATTAATATAACATTGAAAACTTTTATTTTTTATTTCCTCACAAAACTGCTACTCTCCAAAACCTCTATGGGGAAAAAAGAGAAAACACTTGGATATACCGGGATAAATAATAAAAACATCACAAATGAACTTGCTTTAGGTACTTTTGATAACCTGATTAATTGAACGTGATATTTTTGGCGGTGTAGCTTAATATTTTATAGATAAATAAATAGCTTAGATTAGAATAATAAACAAATAAAACCGTGAAATCTAGTAACAAATAATTGTTTATTGTTGTTATTCAATATTATTGTTATAATTAATAGATACTACACTAAAAAAATGATATGCCCGGTATCATAACTTTGTAAGTTATTATCATAGAACATTGGATTGCATTGTATTTCTTCCATGTGCAAAACAAGACAGACACTGCGCAAGCGCAGATATTTAGCTAGTCCGATAAAACTATCATATAGTGAGTCCAATACTATGACATCTCCCTTTCCTAGGGGATTAATAAAATTAAACAGAACATATCAGTAGTAACATCTAAGTAAGCACCAACTAACAAGCACCTAATCAAGGTACCATGTTATAGAAAGAACGACTTTCCAGACTGAGCAATGCACAAAATTCTATTTATAAATATGATAGTCATCATGCCATTTTGGCTTCTGTGTCCTACGCCCGGACCGTGTGAGAGTACTTGGAGACCCCACTGCACCCTCAGGTGAAGGTGGTATAATACTGCTGGACTGAGAATTTGTCGAGCTCGGTGGTAAAACATCGTGATCCCCAAACTGTGCTGCAGCACTTTGCTTACCTGCTGATGACGTATCCTCCACTACATCACTATAAGCATAGGGAACCTTACTTACCCTAGGAGTTGTCCTATCTACAGCTGTGAGGCACAAATCCTTTCTATTTCTCCTGAGTCTAGTATTACATGAGTCTACAAGATACGACCTATCACTTACAATTCCTCCAATCTCCCCTAATCGCCACTCACCTTTAGCAGTGCGTGTGTGAACTTGTTGCCCGGGTAGCAACCTAGCTTTTTCTGGTTTCGCATGCCTATCAAAGTAATATTTATCCCTGCTTTTACGGTCACCCAAGGTCTGTCTTACCTTGTCAATATCATAGGCAGCAACTTGATACCTCTTTGACTGAACTGGATGTTCATCTCTCAACACACGACCCTATAAAAGTTCACTAGGCGTGGGCAAACCCTCCGCCACTGGAGTATTTCTATTAGTCACAAGACCCTGTAGCCAATCACCAGTGTCCTGTAAGCACTTTTTCATCATGCTTTTGACTGTCCCTGTTGTTCTTTCTGCCTGCCCATTCCCTGATGGGTGAAGTGGAGAACTAGTATTGTGGTTTATTCCATGCCGACTACAGAACGACCTGAACTCATAACTAGAGAATTGCGGGCCATTATCCGACACCGCTATCTCTGGCTGACCAAAGTCAGAGAAAACTTCTCTCAAGCAACTATAACCGTCTTACTCGATGTTTCAGAGCCAAGGGATTTAACAACCGGCCACTTTGATAGATAATCTACAATTAAGAGATAACTAACTACCTCTAATTGGAACAAGTCTACACCTAACATTTGATAAGGGTAATCAGGAATCGGAAATGGAAGTAGCGGTTCTTTACTTTGACTTTTTTCTTCAGTAACACAAAGTTCACAACTAAGAAATTTCTCTTTTACTCTACTCTTAAGACCGGGCCAATAGACCGACTCGACTGCCTTTTGCATAATCTTGGAGACTCCCTGGTGCGCACTGTGGAGAGACTTAAGCACCTCCTGTCTAAGTGAGACCGGAATTACCAACCGTGAACCATAGAACACAACTCCATTAACAACACTAAGTGACTCTCTAACATTCCAGTATGACCTAGCTCGACCTGCACAGCCTTTTTTGTGTACAGGCCACCCCTACTGAATATAACGCTTAACCACTGCCAACTCTCCATCAAGCGATGTAGCCCTCTGATATTTCTCCATAACATCATCACTACGGATTACAACAGAACAAACTGACAAAAGAGGGTCAACCTCTAAATCCTCACAAAGATTAGTATTACCAGGACAGGCTCTTGATGATGTGTCAACTAGGATCATTTCTGTGCCAGGCCTGAAACCCAGCTCTATCGGGTATGTTAACAACTCCAGCCTCATGGCTGCGAGCCTGGGAGACAGTTGATTGATATCCTTTTTCATCAATCCTACTAGAGGCAGGTGGTCGGTTTCCACCTTAATCTTAGACTGGCCAAAACAGTAAAACTTGAATCTCTTACAGGCAAACAGTGTAGCCAACAACTCCTTTTCTATCTGACTGTACTTTTGCTGACATGAGGTTAGCGACTTTGCCGCAAAGTCCACAGGTCCTGCCATTCTGCAGGCACACAGCTCCAATACTGTGAGCTGAGCTATCAGCACTCAACGTCACTTCTAATTCTGGGTCAAAATAGGCCAAAGTCGGCGCCTCTGAAATGAGCTGCTTGATCTTGTCAAAAGCTAATGCCTGATTTGTTCCCCACAGAAACTGAGTGTTTTTCTTTCCCACCTCCCGCAATGGGTAAGTGTGCTCTGAGAGGTTGGGAATGAATTTGGCTAAAAAGTTGACAAAACCCAGAAATCGCTGTACTGCTTTCTTGTCTTCTGACACAGTAATGAGCTGTACTCCCTCCACCTTAGAGTGACTCGGCCTCAACCCCGACCCGGAAAGATCATGTCCTAAAAAAGGAGCGGACTCTTTGGCCAACTCCATTTTATCTGGATTTAATGTGAGGCCCACTTGTCTGCATCTCTCTAAAACTTCCCCCAATCTCCTGTCATGCTCCTCTTGAGTAGAGGCATGAACCAACAAGTCATCAATGTAAACTTCTACTCCGTCTAGACCTTCCATAGCATCCAGCATGCGCTGGTGAAATATCTCGGAGCATTACAAATCCCCATTGGCATTGTAAGCCACCTATATTTACCTAAAGGTGTCATAAAATTGGTAAGCCTAGACGATTCCTCATTAAGAGGGATCTGATGAAACCCCTGCTTAGCATCAAGTGTGGTAAAAAACCGAGAATTCGAAATTCGAGAAAAAATATCAGGGAGCGTAGGAATAGCACATTGAGCCCTGATGAGCTGACTATTTAGGTATTGTGGATCCAGACAGATTCTGAGATCCCCGTTAGGTTTGTTGACTAAAACAATGGGTGATAACCACTGAGCCGGAGAGACATCTTTGGTAATGACCCCCAACTCAACTAACCTGTCTAGTTCCGTTTTCAACTTACTACATTTCTTATATAGTATCAACCTCGGTGTAAGAGACCTTGGTTCAGCTCCAGACTTAAGTTGCAGACTTACCTGATCACCAAACTTGCCCAAACCAGTAAACACCTCTGGATATTTGTCTAACAGTATTTGCCTAGATACTTGCTGTTCACTTACCTGATTGACCACTTTTGGCAGCAATTCCAGATCTATAATGGCAGGAATGCCCAAAAGAGTTTGATTGTTATTGTCAGTGATATAGAATTTGACCATAGCTGTCTTACCACTGGCCACCACTACTGGCAACTTAGCATAACCCAGAACTGGAATGGTTTTATCACCATAACCTGAGAGTTTGCCTTTTGTTTTGGTGATCTCATGAAAACCCATTTGAGTAAGCTTGTTTCGTGACATGGTACTTACTTCTGCACCTGTGTCTACCCTAGCCTGGATAGTCTCTCCCTCTATCAAAAAATCTAGAGTCCATCTATTACATGAAATACTACCCTCAATCCCCTGATTGAAACCCTCGGCATATCGCCCTTCATTTGAAACTACATTTACATGAAATGTGTCACCCTCTTCCAAACTGTCACCTTGGGGAGCTTCTATCTGATTGACCTGCTTAGTACCTGCTGGCTTCTTACAGACCTTTGCAAAATGTCCTCGGGCCTGGCACTTGTTGCAAATCTTATTATAAGCAGGACAACACCCTTTTACATGGTCCCTGCCACAGTATTTGCAATCTCTGATCAAGACACCAGTCGAACCCCTATTATCTCTTCCACGCTGATTTCGTTCAGCAGTTTTCTCACTGTTTACAGCTAATACTAGCTTTTCCCCATCAAGCTCAGTTTTTTGATTCTGAGCGATGATTTCCTTGGTTCTCAACTGCTGCTTAATTTGTTCTAGTGTTATATTGTCATTTATTTGAAGCTCTCGACTTAGGTCCTTATCTTTCATACCAGCAAGCAGTCGTATACGCATCATATCTTGCTTGTGCAACTGGTCCCATTCACTACACTTTGAAACAAGTCCATGTAAGTTCCTAATGAAATGCTCATTACTCTCCTCTGGCTGCTGAGACCGTGACATGAACAAAACAGCATAGTGCAAATGGTTGTCCCTTGGCGTGAAGTAAGAATCTAAAGCCTCCACAGTTCTAGCATAAAGAGTGCCTTCTGCATCCTCAGCTTCTACTGCGGCAATTCCTTCATCTGCATTAGCTACAACTGCCTCTCGAGGCTGCCTTACATTTATTTGTTTGACTATAGTCTCTGCCTCATGACCCATACAATATATCAACATATTAAGCCTGCCTCTCGGCAGACTTTTCACTCAGTCCAGACGCTATCCTATACCTAGTAAACCTCTCCTTATACTCAGGCCATGATTTCTGCGTGTCCGAAAAATCGAGCTCCCCCGGCGGCCTTAGTGAGTCTCCCATTTTAGTCACTAGCACTAATGTATCTATGACAAAAAAATTCCCCCACAATTAAACTGCAACTAAACAACTTTCAGTCAATCTCAAGTTAAAATAACACAATCATTAGAAAGCAGCTAATGAGTAACAATGCAAGGAAACTAAATAAAAAAATTATTTTGTGATTGTCACTATTATTGTAATTATCATGCTTGTGAGTGTGTCTTCAAATATTGACCACTATCTAACTCCTAGATATCCGTTTTCCGTAGATGGACGTCTTATCCTTGGCACCACATATATATATATATATATATAACCATAGATAACCATGTGTATAGGCAGCCCACTTATCTTGAACGGTTTGCCACAACTCAACCGCTAACCAGGTACCACCACCAACCATAAGTCAGAGCAACTACTTTACTCGTACTATAAACAGAGATGCTCTTTACTTCACCAGAGCCTGGTTGAGTTGTGGACTTTAATAGAGCTTATTAAATTCTCCTGTCAGGCTCTTGACCATTTACGACGCCATATCATAACTTTGTAAGTTATTATCAAAGAACATTGGATTGCATTGTATTTCTTCCATGTGCAAAACAAGACAGACACTGCGCAAGCGCAGATATTTAGCTAGTCCGATAAAACTATCATATAGTGAGTCCAATACTATGACACCAGGTAAGTTTCAATTTTTTAAATAATAGTTATAATATGTCATCAATTAATTGTATTGTTTGTGCTGAATAATAACAACAATAACGATAAAAACAACAGTTTAATAAAAAAGCATAATTGTTTATTATTAGAATGAATGAAGACAGTAATATGAAAATTGTTTTGAATTATAAACCATATTACATCGTATTACATGTTATTATTATATAAGATATTTTGTTACCTATTATTATTGGTCTCTTTTACATATCTATTATAGTTTTTTTATTATCATTACCAACAATCATCATTTTATAAGAAAGCTTTAATTACTATTTATTTATTACATTCCAGGTGTTTTATAAGCATTTCTGACTATAAAACTTTCCATTGGACGGAGGATAATGAGATTGATCATAGCAAAATGTGTACCAAAGTAATGATGTCAATCTGGATCCCTAAAATAAAACAGATCCCGAAACTAATCTAGTTTAGAATCCTAACAACATTCAAGGTCTCTCCATTGCACTCCAATCGACAGAAAAATTATAGCCTGAGAACTAGTGATAGTTTACTCATTTTGCAACAACACCTACCTAAAAAACGTCTTGATTTATATCAAATTAAATTGACTTGTTCAAAGTGATAAGATGGTAATTTTCATGATTTTTCTTCAGGATAACACGATTGAAAGTTAGTGACAAATGTAAGGTTATGTGACAAAACACTCAAAAAGGCAACTCGCTCTTCATGTAGACAAACTGATAGCTGTGTGTTAGCATAATAAACATTACGATAGTGACGTAACTGGGGTTTCTTTTTATCAGATTAACTGAGTCATAAAAGGTTAATCTTTTTGATCTTAAAAATCAATTAATCTGGTTAATCTTTAAAAAGACTCGAATAATTGACAGCCTTATAAATTTTGTGATCAATTAACCCCCAAACTCACCCAGAATGTTGTGCAGTGAAACCATCAAATGAATGTAAAATATAACATTAAAAAGGTTTATCGACACTGATTTTATTGATTGCCAGTTTGAAGTATTGACTCTACTATAAGGATTTATTTGGTATTTATATGGGGCTTAACTGGAGTTGTGCTCTCATTACAATATTTAGCCTAAGCTAACACCACAGGGCATAAATAAGTGGACCACAGTACACTCTATTGGTGACATTTACCAGTCTATGTAGTCAACAAAGAGCATCCATGTGAGGAGACTGCATTACAAATAGCTTAGCTCTCTGTCTCTCCCAGCTAAAGGCTATCAACAACAAGTTCTACCTATTGTACAGGATTTCACCGTGTCCTTCACCGAACAACTACTAGAGAGAGCACCAGGTTGAGATGGACAACAAGTAGTACGCTTGTTTCCACTCCTCACTACTACTAGTCTATAGAGCACTGTCGTAGCAGTGAGGCGTCTCTAATAACTAGGCTGTTACCGGCTAAGTTCTGCTGTACACGGTAGAACACAGAACAGCTTGATCTGGCAACCTGCCAGACTAATAACAACTGGTATAAGTATAAATCTATGTAGTGGATTTTGGGGGTTGAAAATCACTAGCTGAGGGGGTAGCGTGCTGCCACCAGTTGTTAGTTTAACCTGTTACAACAACAGGGTCGGTGATGTACCAAATGAGTGCAAGATAGAGTGTCTCTACTCTACAACCAGTATGGAGCCTTCGGCTCAGACACATAACTCAGTGCTGCTGAGTATCCATGCGGAATAAAACAAGTTAGTAAAAAGCACATTACAACTGACAATTACGGACCAAGTTCTGCCTTTCATAGGCGAGGCACAGGAAGTTGTTAGCCAATTCACACAACAATATTGCAACATACACCAATGAATATGAGTATATAAATACATAACGAATAAGATTAACAGTATGGGCTTAAAGGTAATAGGCACCATGTAGTAGTAGGTGGAGTTAGAAGCTACTGCACTAATATCAGTCATTCCTCTAGTCCTCGGTCTTTCTAGCTTTAGTACTCCATCTTTCGTAAGGGTTAATGGTGGTGATCTCCGGTGGATGGCTTACTACTTCTCCCAGGTTACTTTTGAGTCCTCAGGCTACATTGACTCACTTCCTGCCGGACCAGTGAGGTCGGTACTGCTGCATACAGGGTCGGTATAGGTCGGCATAGCTCCTTACAGGGTCAGTATAGACATAAGTATAGTTTTAGTCCATTCGGTGTAGCCATTTCTAGTCATTCTGGCCATCTAATGGCTATTATAAGGATGCCAGAATGTGGTACAACGTGTGCGCTGACTTAGTGAACACTAAAATCCACTACAATACAAGGCTGCCAGTTTTAGTTTACATTTTGGCAATCAGAGTTTTTTAGTGCTAAACCCTAAAACCTAGAGAGGGTTTGTAATCAGTTTACTAGCCAGTATTGAAATGTAAGAGCCCCTTTTTATATCATGTGATTAGCAACAAATGTAGATTTTTATTGGCAGCGGTAGAGAAGTTTGTTTTGATCGATTGATGCTGCTGTGACATCCAACGATTAAAGCAAGTCCCTAACCACAAATAGCTGATGTTTAGCTATTCAGCAGAGGTGGCCCAACAGTTGGGTGGTGCTTTTGTCACCTGCACCAAATGACCACAAAGTATGGAAATGCCTTTAACTATTTTAGTTTAATTTTTTTAAACTATGTTTTTGCTGCTCACTTATGATGAAAGTAATGACATTAGCAAAGGCCAGTAAATTGTTTTATACTGTATTACATATTACACAAACACATTTAGACATCGGCATCAAAAATTCAGGTTTCAGTGTTACAGTTTTTAATTATGGGAACATCAAAATGTCTTAATAGCGAATTTAGTTAATTTTTAATCTGTTTTTTTAAAAATAAATCAATCGAATAAAAACTACTTGCATTCAAAATGAAGTCTTCACATAATGACTTGTTTGCAATGTTTGACCAGTTGTGTAACCAAATGTTGAGTCTTCACATAATGACTTGCCTGCAATGTTTGACCAGTTGTGTAACCAAATGATGAGTCTTCACATAATGACTTGCCTGCAATGTTTGACCAGTTGTGTAACCAAATGAAGAGTCTTCACATAATGACTTGCCTGCAATGTTTGACCAAACCAAATGAAGAATCTTCACATAATGACTTGCCTGCAATGTTTGACCAAACCAGATGAAGAGTCTTCACATAATGACTTGCCTGCAATGTTTGACTACTTGTGTAACCAAATGAAGAGTCTTCACCTAATGACTTGCCTGCAATGTTTGACTATTTGTGTAACCAAATGAAGAGTCTTCACATAATGACTTGTCTGCAATCTTTGACCAGTTGTGTAAGCAAATGTTGCTTGTACCAGCATTTTTGGCCTTCATGAAAAGCTAGTAGTCAATCACAACATTCCGTGGTACAATATTTCTGGCTGCGTTTCCATTTCAATACAAAAAATATGTAGGTAGCGGGAACACCTTACATTTGTTAAGTTTTCATATAAGAATCTTTTCCTTGCTGTGAAATCAAGAATCGTGTATCTAACAGCCCTGAAGTTAATGTGGTGGAAACAACTTTGTTTGAACAACTTAAATAAAATGTAATGAAATTAATAATAAAATAAATATACGCATTCAAAACTTGCTTTCTTTCCCAATAATAAATAGAAAAATTTAAAAGCCACCAAAGTAACTTAAAAAAAACCAAATCCTCCCAAACACGATAATGTTGTTCAAAAACTTAAAACTTACAAAGTTCTTTTATTTATCATTATATAATTTACAGGGTTTTAACTTAATTTGATGATTTCATAGCACTTCAGTAGTTGCACCGTGTTACATAACATTTCAGTAGTTGTAATGTGTTACATAACACTTCAGTAGTTGTAATGTGTTACATAATACTTCAGTAGTTGTATTGTGTTACATAACACTTCAGTAGGTGCAATGTGTTACATAACACTTCAGTAGTTGTAATGTGTTACAAAACACTTCAGTAGGTGTAATGTG
Source organism: Cryptosula pallasiana (assembly GCA_945261195.1). Taxonomy (NCBI): domain Eukaryota; kingdom Metazoa; phylum Bryozoa; class Gymnolaemata; order Cheilostomatida; family Cryptosulidae; genus Cryptosula; species Cryptosula pallasiana. The sequence goes on from OX183130.1 coordinate 20,721,266, forward strand.
TTACATAACACTTCAGTAGTTGTAATGTGTTACATAACACTTCAGTAGTTGTAATGTGTTACATAATACTTCAGTAGTTGTATTGTGTTACATAACACTTCAGTAGTTGCAATGTGTTACATAACACTTCAGTAGGTGTAATGTGTTACATAACACTTCAGTAGTTGGTTGTACTGTTTTACATAACGCTTCAGTAGTTGTAATGTGTTACATAACACTTCAGTAGTTGTAATGTTTCACATAACACTTCAGTAGTTGTCATGCGTTAGATACCAATTCAGTAGTTGTAATGTGTTACATAACACTTCAGTAGTTGGTTGTACTGTTTTACATAACGCTTCAGTAGTTGTACTGTGTTAGATACCACTTCAGTAGTTGCAATGTGTTACATAAGACTTCAATAGTTGTAAAGTGTTACATACCACTTCAGTAGTTGTAATGTGTTACATAACACTTCAGTAGTTGTAATTGCCATTCACAGAGACATTCACTGACTTGACTGCTATAAAGTAATGGCGTTAGTACTCTCAACTGCTTGAACCAACAAGTAGATTGAGTTTACACTTTGACATAGAGTTTCTAAAGTCCTTCAATAACATCATTTATGTTGGGTGAGATATCCCAGCTTTGGGTAAACCCATTCAGAGATGGAAGGCACTAAAATCTGTCATATCCTTGCCTCTCCAGGTTTAGAACATTCATGCATCTTACCTTGTTATATGTTAGTAGATCCTTATGTTCAGTGTCAAAGCTCTCCAAAAAAACTCATAAATGTTAAAGATGATGATTTTGCTTTCGGAAAGTTTTTTGATTTCATTGAGGTTTTCATGACAGCTTTGAAGGTTTTACGAAGTTTAGCACGCGAAAGCGATTTTCTAATATTACAAAAAAAGTCAAGCAGGTGAAGGTAGAAGTTTTTCATCCTCCCATTCACTTCCATCATACCAGGTTTATCATCAATAAAATCATGACTTTTCAACTTTTGACATTTTCCAGGAGATGTTTTTTTGAGTCAGAAACGAATACCAGAGAATAAAGAAAAGAATTGCAGCAGAGGAAAAAGAAAACACGCCACCCTTGTATCGCAACTCAATGGAGGATTTAATGATGAAGAGAAAGCAAAAAGCTTCAATAGAATTGGCAAACAAAACAGACTTGTCTGAGTAAGAAAACGTAGAAGAAAATGTTCAAAACATGCGAAGGTATTTCAGAAGATTAAAAGAAACCAACAACGATCTTTACCGCTAGTAAAAGTGAAAGCGAAAGGCTTAAATAGAATTGACAAATCAAACGAACTTGTCCGAGTACAAAAAAGCAGAAGAAAATGTTTAAAACATGCAAAGCAAGTTGAGTGATGTGAGAAGGACCTTTACTGCTAGTAAAGATGAAATGCCTTGAGCCTGTTGCTTTTAAAGACAAGTGGGAGCTCATCAATTCCTGGAGAAGCACAAACTGATGTATTGATAAAGGAGTTTACTTAATCTTTGGGTAGAACTATTTTAGCCAATGACTGCGTGTAAGTCAATTGCTCATTAGCATAATTTGATTTATAAATATTGCATTTATTGCCATTTTGATCAGAGTTTGTTTTGGACTGCTAGTGTAAACACTTGTTTGCTGTAAGCCCTAGAGTACAGATAGGAAGTAAAGTACATTATTTTGCGAGAATCCCGTCTAATCAGTCTGGAATTCGAAGACGAAAATTCACGGCAGTCGTACTAATTCTACCAGATTAGTACAGACGGCTCCAGTAATTTTAGCCTGAGTATTTTAGTTGAAAATGAAAACAGTTGTAACTCAGTAGAGCTCTGTGCACAAGTCCTTTACAATATCTGGTAACTTCCTGTTTAGTTCTTGGGCTGTAGACAAAATGTCTTAAAGAATGGCAAAAACTTTTGTTTGCTAGCAGCTATTTTATTCTATCAAGCAGGCATAAGATAAAACTTACATAAGCATTACAATATTGTTAGAGAAGTGATTGTAGTAAGACATGGAAAGGGCAATTGTTGTGTAATACTAAATGTAAAAAAGCAAATCAAAGATAAATTGATTAAACCAGGCTGGGGTTATTGAACAGCACACAAAACTGTAGTGTTTGACAGACAGAAATCAAGATGTCAGCCAAATATAAATATACACCCAGTACCATTGACCTCAGCAAAGCATTGTGGGTCACGAGCAGGTTACTCACGCAGTAAGCAATAACCAAAAGCTCAAACCAACAACAGAGCTGATACACACAAGGTATAAATAATGAAACACAAGAGAGAGAAGACAACTCTAAGAGAGAAATAACAACTATAACAGATAATACAGGCCAGCTAGTCAAGTGAAAGTAACAGAGTACAATATATATATGTTAGTATATAGACATAGTATATCTATGGATGGAGTGTACGATGTATACAAGTAGTATGTCACAATCCCACTGTGTACAAGTATCAGCCCACACACTTACAATGTTAGAGTTGTCTCACGTAAGATCTCAGGCTAACTCCTTCTAAAACAGTCAGAAAGAGTAAAGTGAATTGTTTTACATGTTCGTTGTGGGTGCTATATTAGTACATCTGCACTGAAGGAATACAAGTGAGCTGGTGAGGATTAATTTTGGTGAAAATCCGCTGGTAATTTTGATGGAGATTGTCCATTCCACTTCCTGCCCTCTTTGTACCCGTCTATGTTCTATTGTTCCCTCTGATCCCAGAAATTTGTAACTACACATCAATGAGAAATAGCAACAAAAACTGATGAAGATAAATTTCAGTCCAAGAACAACTGAAAAAAAATTGAGAAAAAATAATCGGTTTTTTTTCAATTTGAGAAAAATTCTTTTTTCTCAATTTAAATATATTTCCTATAAAAAGCGTTGCATTAAGATGGCAGTATTAATACTCTGATAGTTTCCAGCACTTACTGGGTAAATCTACCTTTTTTAACAAATAATTACAAAATAACAAATTAATTTGGACGTAACAGTTGTTTTCCACCCACTACAATGATTGACAAACCTTCATTCAACCACAAAAAGGAAACAGTCTAGGATACTATGGCTGCTCATAACATTAGACACTTTCACTTTCAATGCGTATAAACAGTTTGAAATAATCTGAAAAGTTTGCAAAGCATCCTCTACATAGAAAAGAATTGGGTAATTGTAGTAAAATAGCCTAAGAAACTATACTTAAAAACGAGCTCTTTGATTCTAATAAATTGTCAGCCTTAGCAGTTGTGAGATTTCATGCCACAAAACTCTATTTCCTGTCAAACAATCATGAATTTTACAAGGCGTATGGTTGTTTGTAAACAACTCAAACAGTTCAGGAATGATTCAGATGTTTACAAAATTACAAAACGTATGAACACTTTACAAATAATATTAACCGTCTACAGACTTTAAGAACTATTTTGAAATAGTCTGAACTGTTTTAAAATAATCCAAACAATTTTGAAATGGTTTGAAAGGTTTGCATAAGCTCATGGCTTCTTAACCAAAAGCAATCTCCATAATCTTTTTATAGCATCTATGCAACTTTACCAACATAGACGTAGATCAACAGACATGGAGCAAATCAATTAACTATATAAACGATTGCTGAATAATACATTACTAGTAGGAGCTGACAGAAGTCAGAGATCAGCATTGTTCATTTTTAACACTTCTGAGGTATTTTGACCTCGGTGATGTCAGGTACTAACTACCTAGTAAAGCTTTCACTTCCCCCAACCTCTCTCCAACCCTGACTCTCATGTCCTAACACCTTTAAATCCACCCAAAGTCTCCACACACATGCTTTAGCAGTAGTTCTGCTTCCAGAAAAAGAAGCCTGAGTGGTGGCACCAATGAGGGGAGAGAAAAAACTCTCAGAAGTACTAGAAATATCGTGGGAGATTTTCATTGTAAAAAAGTGTCTAGACCCTAACCCCCACCCTCCCCCTACCTTAAACTATTATTCCACCCCTTCCTTTATCCACTAGTGCCAGTTTTAAGTGGACCCGGGATTCTCCCTTTATAACATTATAACTTATCCCGGGTTAAGAAGACCGGCTATCCCGGGTCGGCTACAAGCCAGTATAAACCATAGAGAACCTATCCCGGGTTATCCCGGGCCAGTATACCACCCCAGTCATTCAATATGGCTGCAAAAATAGCCTGGCACCCCAGCAGCTGAATGTCCACCACTACAAAGAGACTCAATAAATCATGGGTGATAGGAACAGAGATTAAGAAAGTGAAGGACCATATAAGTAGTGGAACTTTCCACTACTCTAGAAAGAGCGAGAAGGCAGCTCAGAGCAGCTTTGCCGTGTGCTACTGCATGTGATTGGCCTGTATTGTTTATAAGACTAGTATGCTATGTGTTTATTCGTTATATATTTGTATCGTTGTGTGTCATTGGTTCACCTCCTCCCACTATAAAAGGGAGCTCTTGTACTGCGTTAAACAGAAGTCTAGTGGATTATGCTTAGACATCAGATTTTATATTACTAAATGGAATCTGTTAATGAAGTATTAATTCTCGTAACTCTGGTATAGTTTGTCTGGGTCGTTGACCCCGTGGAAGTTGTTAACTTCTATTTGGGGTGGACCCTGAAGTGTTAGAGTAGTGAAAGGAAGTGTACAGGAGGAACGCAGTGGATACCGTTGTGTCGGTAGTAAGAGGACAGAAATCTACTACAATACGGTTGGCTATGCTGAGCCCCCTCACTGTAATATAATATGTAGAAATGTTCAAGTAAAGATAAACATAGCTGTGACAAATCACGGTTTTCATGACTCAAATCAAATCACTTGAATTTTCCTTCAAATCAAATCACGTTAAGTCATGAGTTGTTCCAAATCAAATCAAGTATTTGGAGGGTCATTTGCAGCAAAATTTTCAAATCATCCCTGAAGCTATTGGAAATAAAAAATTGACTCAAAGTTAGATCGCAATGGTGTGGTTAGCTGGTCCCTAGAAAACAATATTCCAACTTGATTACTTTCGCAAACTTGCATTTTCCTGCGTACACTTTCCAGTGGAACTTATTCATTGGTATGACGACATATATTATCATTTAAAATCCAAACCAGTGCTTAGACTAGCCAAATGGACTAGCCAGTTCTATGCAATAGATAAAATGTACACCCAGTAGGCAAAACACTCAACCACCATAGGTTATACCTTTCTAAGATTCCTTCATTGCCAAAAACTGTCATTGTGCTAGACTAATTGCTAATAGTACCAGCGATACTAGATAGTTGATAAATAATAGCAAACACTGAGCATTAGTTAGCACATGTATTAGAACAGTTATCATTATAGTACATGATAAACTAATGCATTACTCACTACACAAAAGTAAATAACCTAGTCGCCATCCATAAACGCTCTCAGCTCATCACATTCAAGTCAGATAAGTAGGTAGTCAATAGATACTTTGACTTCTGCTGATGAAAACTTATACATAACAGAAAAGGCAGCATAGTTCACTGACCTTTGATTACTATAGGCTAATAATAATTGGGTAGTTTCTCTTCACTGCTTTTTTTTATTTGCTACAATTAAATACTATGAATTATGGCAATCTCAGGTCAATTACAAGCATTAAAAAAGCAGCAAACATCAACACTGTTTTTTTGATGACTCGCTATATTTTTGCAAATATTTGGTCAAACTTTTAGGAAATAGGCAAATCAAACCAAATCATCAGTTGTATCAAGTATTTGAAATAACTCATTTCCCAAATATTTGAGTCACCAAATATTTGAATCACGGTAATTTGGACAAAGCTCTGGAGATAAATGGACAGGATCCAGTGTAAACCCTTCATTTTACTACAAGCCTTTAAATCATTCAGCGCTCAGTGAAAAATGTTTTATATTACGCAATGTACAATTTTCCATCTTATTAACTATTATATATATTAGCGTATGTGAAAATGGTAATTTTAATTTCATCGCCCACCAAGAAGTTAAAACTACCAGAATTATTTACAATATGAGTGTTTTTATGCATCTGTATATCATGAGGTAACTATAGACCATTGGTGCTTGACTTCAAACAGTCATTGCTCTAATGTATAGTAGAAAAAGTTGAAGGTCATTGGTGTAAAGAGTCAAGTGACGGAGAATTAAAAGCCGAAACTCTGTTTCTTCCATTTTTCATTCCTCCACCCAATCAACCCTCTGCAGGGGCCTCAGTCTTTCCTTAACACCGGCCAATCAAGAAGGGCCTTCAATTTTCCACTAACGCAACCTACAAAAAAGGTCTCAGTCTTTCCTCAACACCACCCACACAATGAAGGCTCCCTCCCCACCCTTTTGTTCAAGGGCCAAGGACGCCTAATTTGGAGATGATTTGATTTAATTTAAACTTTTTGAGGTTGAAATATGTTCAGAAAAATTATCTGGAGTTGCCCTCTCACCAGTAAGACAAGTCCTGTAGACGCAGTCAGCACTTACCAAGACACCATCTTTTCCCCGGAAACGCAACAAGTTCTATAGAGCTATAAAGGGAGTTTTCAAAGTTTTGGCTGGTTTGTATAGAAGTATGGTGGCCTAAATATTGGCATTGTGCAGAGACTTTTTTGATTGCACAAAACTGATATTGCAACAAATTTTAGTTTTTTTCCAAGTTGTTTTTCTCAAGTCAGCAATTTGTTTCATCTTTGATAAGCTCGTTATTAAGTATACACAGGCGTTCACGTTATAGTGCTTATGATCAGAATCCAAAAAAATTGATGGAAGATTTTCATCAAAATAATAGTTTTCACTTTAAGCATTAATTAAACGATAACATTAGTATAATTTTATAATAATATTAGATAGAAAAAACAATGCCAAAATTGTATTTGTTATGTTGTTTTTATTCACTACAACGACAATGATTAAATCTGAAATACTGGCTATCTTTTCAAAAAAACAATTAAAAAGCATCAATTAACAATAATTAATATTTTTAGAAGGTACTTTTAAATTGGAAACCCAATTAAAATGGTACAAACTGCTTGTTGGAATATCCTAGATACAATTTCATCAATTAGTGTATTGGCTAATCAACAGGCACACCGATCTTTCTAATGAATCATCGCACGAGCAAATAACTCTCTATATAGAGAAACCTGATGAAGCCCGGCATATCATCAATTACGTTAGTCAGTAAAATCTGCTTGTGGTCAAATCAAAAGCTAAAAGAAAATCCCGCGGCTGTTTTCTAATTAGTCAAACATATTCTGGCAGAGAATTAAATCAGTTTACAGAGGAAGCTGCAGAAACCAGTGAAACAGAAACTCTGACTTTTATGATTTAAGGTCCAACAAGTTTGTGGAAAAAATATTTTCAAAAGGTTTGTGAGCCAAATAAAGCTGTTTAGCTTTCAACTGGTTGTCCGTTTTTTTTCTTCAGGTAATGAAACGGTTTTTTTTTAAAAACAGTCAATGTTTGTTGTTGTTATTTACACTAACCTTATTTTATACGCTTGGTGAACTCATGAAATATATCTGCTGGTACTTTGTATCAAAATATTTGCCGCTAGAGTTTTTATTTTTGGACATCAGAACAATTTAATAATAAATTGTAGCCTCATTTGATGGCTTGTTATAACTACAGTGACATCAGAAATGTTCAGAATTTTCAGCCATTTTTATTGCAAACCGATTGCAACTTAGATCGTATACGAGATAATGGTATTGATCACTTGTTCAACTTCCTTTTAATCGAACTCCTCGGTCGAATGATGGCTAGAGACAAACAGGTAGATGTCTACTTTTTGATAATAAAATTTGTCGTACACAAAAAATTATTTTAGTCTAGTTATGTAACCAACTGAGAGAGAGATATTCTCTTTAAAATGAAAAGTCAAGTGAATGCATTGAAAAATGCCTTGCATACTCACGATCATTGAACCAAGGGAGCACAACTCCAATGCTAAGGAGACTTTCTAGTTGTCATTGTATATTTGGTCATCGATATACTCATAGTAGACAAAGTCTTGAGACACGAGTGAACTAGCTGCAGCTGTGGAAGATTCATCAAGTGAAGAGGTGGCACCAGCAATGCTTCCATCTGGGTATATATCATGTACAATGAGCAACATTCGTATTAGAGATACAAACACTTGCACTGTAACATATCTTTGAGTATTTAACCTGTAGTTAAGCCTTTGGTAGAGGAATTTCAACAGAGTATGAGTTACATGGACAAAGTATTGACCTTGAACTCTCCACCAAAATCAGTGACCCACAGTCTTGGTGGAGCATTACTCACGCATACACAGGCGCACACACACAGACTGCCAACTCAAGCGCTGCTGTTCTGAAAGAACAAAAGTAATATTCTATGAAGGAGAGATGCTCAAACAAGTCAAACCCTAATAGTCAGTCATTAGGCCTGGGATGGCTTTGGTTTGTAACAGTCAGCAGTCATATAGTGGAACTATTTGACATCCTTGAATTAATGAAAGGGAAAGGCACATGTTTATAGCATGTTTTGGATGCCTGCCAAAAGTGAGTGCTACTTTGCTAATACAGCAGAGCAGTTCACTATATGAAAGGTTGTGAATAACTTTGTATCATTGGTTGATAAAAAACTGACAGTAGAAAATAGATGAATGATGTGCGTAGCCTAAATCTCTCACCTGTTACACTCGTACATACCTGTAGTTGTAGTAGACTGGAAGGTGGAGGTAGTTGTAGTAGACTGGTTGGTGGAGGTAGTTGTAGATGTCTGTTTGTCTCCTGCCTGGTCCCTCTGCAAACAGAGTAGATGGTGCCAAGTATCTGTTGTATTGTAATTTGTCTATTAAAAACCTTTTATTGAATCTGAAGGAGATTCAAAAGTATCATTAGCTACCACTTCACAAGATTGCATGTCTACTCAAAGTACATGTAATACCCTCGCCACAAGAGCCTGTCTGCAGTAACCAAAGTCAGGGTCTGGCGATGGATGGTATGCCACACGAGCTGGACTGGCAACTGAAATGACAGACGCAGTGTTTGATTGAGCAGATGTGTTAGGATTGAAATCATCAGTTTGTGTTTCCCTGTTGCTTTTATCTAATTGTCAAGCTTGAATTATTGTAGAGATGACAACTCTCAACATTTATCTCAATTTCAATATCTGAACTGAATTACTAGAAATTATCCCCTCTCTTTCTCTCCTAAAGCTTGATAGAGTAAATAACTCCCAATTGCACAATGATGTATATCAACCTGATATGCTATCATATCAGAGCACTTTAGTTTAAAGCTAGCAACTGCCCAGTCAAACTATCTACATTAATGGAAAGAGAGAACAACAATCAACTCTAAAATTCAATAGTAAATGGAATAGCACAGCATGGAAACAACTTAAAAAGACACTCACTACCCAATCTAGCCCCAGCATTAATGGGATGGTGAATGGAGAGTGAAGGAAGTGAAAGTGAGAGATGATATTCCGTTTGACTAACATATATAGAACTAACTCTGATCTGTTATGTAGATACACCACATATAGCTAACCGTGGAGACCAAACCTACTAACAGTATAGACAACTTTATGACATTTATCCACACCTACACAGCACTGTGGACAGTATTACTTACATTGATGTGGCTATTTGAGGAGTCGATCATACAACTGAGTCAGTTGCAACAAACAATAAACCTCGGATTTCATACACATCATAAGAGCCGGATTAATAATTTGTGAGTCCCACATGGTTTCCTGTTTCTGATTATTTTCATCGCATTTATTTTTATTAAAACCTATTTTTTATTCTTAATTTTGTCACCATTGGTCAAGTAATTGTTAAATTATTATTATTATTAGGTATATAATTCATTATAATTTAGAGCTTTTACGCCTTTTTATTATTTATTCATCGACTTTTTCTACCACAAACAATAACTATTTAAAAAAGTATATGTTTGGGTAAGTTTCTGATAAACACCAATGATGATATGATTACTATCTATGATATATACTGCAATTTTAATAAAATGTATGATCTTTGTAAACGCGTGGAAAACCGCGATAACATTGCAAATACAATCGCTGTGGGTTAGCCAACCAATGACAGCATGACAGACAGGATGAAAAATTGATCCGTTCTGCTTCATCCTGCGTTGTATGTACCATCCTGCGCGAGGGAACGACGGATACGGGTGATATTCTGGCTCGTGTGACATGCCCATAAGAGTTTAGAATTACACGCCATACCACTCTAATGGGAGACATTTTACTCTCTGTACGATATCTTCCAGCCAATTAACTCTTTTCAAGTAAGATTGCTTTTTCCCACTTTGAGCTCAGTGGTTTTGATTTAAAGCCATGACTTCAAACTCCAGTCACGTGCGAGTTGTTTCATTAACCGTGGCCAAAACATGCCCAATCAAGTAGCTAGAATTATATTTGCCCACCAAAAATTATGCAAAGATTCTATTTCACATGCACACCAAAACTCGGCTCTGTCTACAAGATAATAATGTATCACCAAGAGTCAACGGAAGACTTGGAGCTTTAGTTTAACTTGACAAACAGTTTTATGTACCAAAAACCTCAAGTATTACCTCATTGGGGGGAAGTTTTGTTCTCCATGTTTTCTTCAAAGGTACCAATTTTATGGCTTTCTGAGAGGTAACTGTAGGACTCCATTGTTCCTCATTCTCCCTGGCAGACAATACATCATCTCTCTCTTGTACTCTCTTTCCCTCTGGTAGTCTGCTACCAGCAGCATCTTCAGCAGCACCATCGGCAGCACCTTCAGCAGCACCTTTGGCAGCACCTTTGGCAGCACCTTCAGCAGCACCTTCAGCAGCACCTTCGGCAGCACCTTCAGAAACACCTTCGGCAGCTGTATCATACGCAGAGCTTATGTTACACCAAATCAGTAAACTATTTGTACTAGCGTTGAATAGTGCCACATGTGAAAGAGACAAGTATTTTAGACTCACGCTGTTTTAAGGTATCACATTCATCTGAGGTTAAAAAAAGTAGTAAAAGTACAGATACAATACAAAGCGAAAGTCGCTATTACAGTAAACTATAGTCCTAAGAGCAGACGACAACTAATTACACTGTGGGTATCACAGTAATTTATAGCCCTAGGAGCAGACGACAACTAATTACACTGTAGGTATCACAGTAATCTATAGCCCTAAGAGCAGACAACAACTAATTACACTGTAGGTATCACAGTAATCTATAGCCCTAAGAGCAGACGACAACTAATTACACTGTAGGTATCACAGTAGTCTATAGCCCTAAGAGCAGATGACAACGAGTCACACCGTATGTAATTATTAAGATCAAGGTTCACTGGTGTTTGTGACGAGAACTGAAACTGGATAATAGTCACATATTTACTTAGAGACTTTAGGCAGCAAGTAGTAACTAAGTGGCTAAAGCGATGTTTCTGCAATTGTGGCACAACTCATAATCATACAAGCATAAAACCGTTTCACACAAACATTATGTAACCAATCAATGATTTATGTACTTTGTGAAATTTACCAGCAGTTCTCTGGTTGTGGTCTGATGTAAGACCTGAAAGATATTGGCTCAGCTCCTTGATTTCCCTCTTTGACAAGTTGTAGCCTGAAATTACATTAACATCGGGAGTAATGAAACTGTTTATGTTCAGTTAGTGCTTTCTTTGTTAAATAGTTACGACCATAATATTTTTCGCAAGTTCCGGACACTTCCAATGCAAATACCGATGCACAAATATTTCTATTGCCTTACATGGATACTTGAATGGCTTGGGAACTGAAGGTTTCTTGCTCTTCTTGACTTCTGCCTCTCTGTCACAGGTAACTGGTTGTATTCCCTGAAATCTTTCTACCAAAACTGATGCTTCTTCCTCAGCAGCAGAACTGATGGGTTGAAACCATCGGGGGTCAATGTCAAATGCAGGACTTGGGTCATTGAGAAAGAGACAATGGGAGCAGTAGAAGATAAATGACACATGACAAGCTTTCCACTCTTGAGAGATCAACAAGAACACCGGCTGAGCTGTGTCTATAAGGCGTTTCCAGGAGTCGGCGAGTAGGCTCAAAGGAGTTGAGATCTGTAATATCACTGTTCCATTCACAAAATCGTGTACCAGATGTGTAGTGCTCTCTCCGTGGTAGATTGTAGCGCCATTGTAAGTAACTTCAATGCTGTCAGTAGAGTCCAAAGAACGGTTTAGCACTGTCACTGTTATAAGCTGATGTACATACTTTGGGAGGGTCAGGCCACCAAGTACGATGTCTGCACGTAACTGTAGGGGTCCATCAGTCTTCCATGAATCATCTTTGGATTTGGGAGCAAAAAATGGAATCACGTAATCAATTCCAGCTCTACTTTCGATTGGTCCAAAGATGATGCGAAAGCACTGAAGTAAATCAAGAGCCACATCAGGTGGAAACTGAGACTCTTTCTCAAGCAGATGGACTAGCAGGATTCTATCGATTACTCCAGACGATTTAAAGCACTGAATCAGTGCTTTGTATTTATCTTTGCTAATTGACTGGCCGCCATAGACAAATGATACGAAATCAGCTAAGCGCTCCTTCCATTGATCCTCAGAGCTGTGATGAAAGAGAACAGTCATCATTTTAGTGACAGCAGGGATTTGGTGGAATATGTAGTCTTTAAGACCAACCATGTTCTCAAACCACAAAATGTCACCGATGTTGTGCATGTATCTCAATATGACAAGACAGTCTTCGTTAGAATACTTTGATGTTACATCAGCATTAGACATGTACGGTGTGTCTGCATGACTGTGTATGAATGATGCCAACTCTTCCCACAGCCGGGGAATGACAACTTTGAAGTCTTTGCTGCGTTCTTCTAGGTTGTTTTTAAGACTTTGGATGTTGTCTGAAGTTGTTGTGATGTCACCAAACTCAAATATGTCATCAGGAGCGAACAAGGGGACATCTGTGTTGGAGAGATGCGGTATGTTGTGGAAACTCAAAGCGTGTTTAGCTTGTAGCTCTTTTTCTTCTTTCAGCACTTCTTGACGAATAATCTCAACTTGTTTGAGAAGCTCTTTGACACAGCACTTAGCAGTGTCACTCTCCATTGTGTCCACATGAGTGACTACGAGTATGGGACAACCCAACCTGGGACAAGCTAGGTAAAGGTGTGCTAGCCAGTCCAAGCACACCTTCCTGGTTGCCTCCTTGGTCCCAAGTGATAATGAAAGAGAGGAAAACTCTTCCAGATTGACCACTACGAGAGGTAAGTATTGCCCTTTAATCATCATTCTGTACGCAATTTGGTAGACATCATTGCCACCAAAGTCAATTAATTTGAGCTGAGAACTTGGTAGCTGTAAGTCTTTCAACTCAAACACTTTGGTTGTTTCGTCCATTGGAGAGTTGGCTTGGCGATGAGACAAAGTGCGCTGACCACTCAGGAGGCTTTTAACAACACTCGATTTACCTGACATGCTTTTTCCAATGATAGCGACTGGCACAACAGTTTTCTCTATTCCTTTAGCTAGTTTGAGGTCATTGAAGAACTTTTTCACTGCAGTCACTCCTTGCTCACACACAGCGGATGGAGGGTAAACAAGAGAGCCACACCCTATACATTCCAAACTGTTGAGTTTTGTGAGATGCAGCAAGTCATCCTCTATCCCCTCTAATTCCCTATTATGCCAGAGATGTAGTGTCTCTAGTTCAGTGAGTTTGTAGACTACAGCAGGGAGATGCTTAAACTTGTTCCCTCCAAGATCGAGCTCCCTCAGCTGCTTCAGGTTCTGAAAGCTAAATAAAAAGCTCAAATAAACAAAACAAATAAATCAAACACTGGCTAGACAACACAAAACTTTAGTGAGTGGTTGAGACTGGTACATATGTGAGTATACTAAGTAACAAACATTCATTGGGGGAACTCAAGCTAATTACACAAACCCCTTTAGCAACTGGTAGTTCATTTATTTAGGGATTCCATTCATACGTAGTTTGAATAGCGACTCCAACATTTATTTGAGGGAAAATTCAAAGTTGAAAGATTGTAAAAGTGTTTGCTTTCCTTGTTTAAAATTCTTTGTATGGTTAATTGAAAAGTACATGCAACAATATGAAATCTTGTGAATTGTCAGTTTTATTGTAACTTCACGCTGGTTTTGGAGCAAAAACAACTTTTCACACCCCAAGACAAGGGTTGGGCTAGAATGCAATAACTATATCATCAATGCAGTTTGTATACACCATGTTTTGTTTTTATTCAGATCTCACATCTAGTATAGACATGACAACATACATAATATACACAAGAAACAACCGAATATCAGTGTTTAATGTTCATTTCGACTGTGGCAAAATATCTAAATTTTGTTTAATTGAAACACTTTATAAATGCAGAAAATAAGTGTTTGCAGTTGCCATTAACGCAGGAAACAAGGTTTGCTAGCTAACAATTACAACAGCTACATACCGTTAATGTTTGTTAGACTGACATAGTCCTGTTATTATGTACAATTGCCTGCATAAAATAGTTTGGGCCAAGATTCATGTTATCCATAAAACAAAGGGAACCAGGTTTGTTTGTTTGTAACAACCTCTAAACTGTCCCATTAATGGTGGTTGAAAATTGGAGTTGTGCACTCTCGCTGATGTCACAATTATCATGATCAATAATTATGACTGTTGGCATTGCCCAAGCCGCTGATTATTGTACTCAGGCTACACACAGCTGCTGAAGGGAATATTATCGTACTATAAATAGATATAAAAGTGAATATTTTTCTTTCAACTTAGAATTGTCAAAATTCAGTTTGACCTTGCCCTTTATCTACAGCTATGGTTGGGGGCCAATGGTAGCCTCAGATAGTGTACCATATGTCAGTATATATATTCTGTATGAAACACTAATGTTGATGTTACACCTTCCCACCGTGTACCTGCTGCCTTGTATACTTTGTCACTGCTATTAAATATTTGTCTAGAGAGACCTGAGTGATAAAGAAAGGCTATAGCTACAGATTAATGTATTTTGTATCAAGAAGTAAATGTTAAACCACACCCCCTGCATCTCCTGTGGCAGCTGAAACCAAAGTAATTTAAAGATAGCCTATCTATGTCGGATTTATTGTAGTCATTGTAGAGAAAGATAATTGTTAACAAGAAAAGTTGAAATAGGCAAAAATTTGCAGAACAACAAGATGTTGTCTTCGAATTATTTCAAAGTGAACTTTTTTAATTCTTCGTTAGAATCAGTAAAAATCCAAGTCTGAATGACTTGACTAAAATCCTGGTTCACTTGACCAAAATCCAAGTACTTGAATGAGGTCCGAGTCACTCAACCTTGACCTTGACTTACAATGGAGATGCTCTACCTTGACCTAATACAAAGCACCCTACCAAGTCAACACAAGAACTCAGTTGAGACAGAACTCAACTATGGCAACCCTCCAGGCACACTACACAGATTAAAAGTCAACCAAATATAGTAATAGCGGAAAGTACGGTACTTTATTCAGTAACATTCCTAATTCAAGACTAACTAGATACTAAATTTGGTCGTTCTTACACAGAAGACACATTTACTTGAAAGTTCACTTCCTATTGGTGCATTTATAATCCTTCCCATTAGTAGTCCAATACATCTGTAACTAGTGCATTGATTTGTCTGTCTCTCTCTGATCTTAGCTGTCATTGGTCACTTGTACTCTTGGCTATAACTCCTGATCTCTTGGCCATCATTTGGTTTAGAAGTTACCATCTGTTATCAGTTGGGAGTGCATAACTCCGCCCACTTTAGTTTATGTGTGCAGGGGCTGAAGTCTATCCATTTGTTCATAGAGCCTTCCAACTTGCTGGAGGAGAGATCCTTGTGAAGAAGTTGAAAGGGAGAGAGGGTTGTGGGTAGCAGGGACCTGGTAGGTGGAGGGTACAAGTGTGCTCTATGGATGTAGATGTTAGCTGTCTTTAGTTCATTTACCGTTGGTGGTGAGAAAAGCAATCAGTTTAGCAGTGGCTAGGCACTTGGGGGTTGGTACGTGGGTGGCCAGGGGTGGATGCAGGGGGTAAGAGTGGATTAAACTTATTTAAAATCTAACTTGTCACTCAAACGCACTAAATTATTGTGATTGGTAGTTGCCTTTTTTAGCTTGCGGATATCCTGTAAATACTTTAATAAAAGCCAGGCAACTGGCACTACCTGGCAGGTAACTTTAGGATCTTGCTTTGGTCTGTTACATTCTGGACTATCAGTAATAATAAATTTATTAAATCCTAACTTTGTATAAAGGTTTGACCTCCACTCCACGCAACAGCCAACAAGCTCAGAGTTGTAGAGAGTAGATAGTAGATGGGGGGGGGGGGCAGTGTTGAGCAGTTGTGTGAGACTAACCAGTCCTGTAGCGCATTAGCTGCAATGTTGAGCAGTTGTGTGAGACTAACCAGTTCTGTAGTACATTAGCTGCAGTGTTGAGCAGTTGTGTGAGACTAGCCAGTCCTGTAGCACATTAGCTGCAGTGTTGAGCAGTTGTGTGAGACTAGCCAGTCCTGTAGCACATTAGCTGCAGTGTTGAGCAGTTGTGTGAGACTAACCAGTCCTGTAGCACATTAGCTGCAGTGTTGAGCAGTTGTGTGAGACTAACCAGTCCTGTAGCGCATTAGCTGCAGTGTTGAACAGTTGTGTGAGACTAACCAGTCCTGTAGCACATTAGCTGCAGTGTTGAGCAGTTGTGTGAGACTAACCAGTCCTGTAGTACATTAGCTGCAGTGTGGAGCAGTTGTGTGAGACTAGCCAGTCCTGTAGCGCATTAGCTGCAGTGTTGAGCAGTTGTGTGAGACTAGCCAGTCATGTAGTACATTAGCTGCAGTGTTGAGCAGTTGTGTGAGACTAACCAGTCCTGTAGTACATTAGCTGCAGTGTTGAGCAGTTGTGTGAGACTAGCCAGTCCTGTAGCGCATTAGCTGCAGTGTTGAGCAGTTGTGTGAGACTAACCAGTCCTGTAGCACATTAGCTGCAGTGTTAAGCAGTTGTGTGAGACTAGCCAGTCCTGTAGTACATTAGCTGCAGTGTTGAGCAGCAAAATTTACCCCAGCAACCAAATCTTTGTGACACGTTAACAGCCAGTTTGAGTGGCTACATATTTTATTTATAGTGATATGTATATATAGCTTGTTAGCCTGTGAACCCACATGATTGTTAACAAAACTGCATTGATGGTATGCAATAGTGAACAAAACTGAAGATAGGAGGTGTCTGCCTCGTCAAAAGATCAACATGCTAGATGTTATGCAAATTATTTGATTAAACTTATGCGAGGCATGTTAGTGGGTTGTATAAATATTTATGTTTGTGATTGGCTGAGCCTCAATCAGACAGGATATTGCCTGTTTTATATTTTGTATATTGTGGCCTCTGCAGAAAATCAGCAGAAGTTAGTTGGCATCTGACATTTTACAGTATAAGTTATCATGTTTGAGGTGTGGAGTGACAGCGATGTCATTTAATTAATTGTGCTGAAACTTTTATTGAAGTTGGGTGAAGGTCAAAAACCTCTACAACATTACCAACAATGTTTTCTTTTGAATTAAAGACTTGATGTGTAAAATAATAAAACTGTTTTTATTGTTGTGTAATATCTACTACTTCTTAGACTCACCCCTCAGGTAGGGTTGTCAGCTGACAGCCAATCAGGTGGAGTACATTCAAACTGTAGATCTCAGCAATGACTGTGGGAAGCCCCCCACTGAAGTTATTATCATATAGCTCCAGTACCTTGAGCTGAGTGAGTTGAGACAGACTATAACAAATAAAACATATACATTGATACATAGTAAATACAAGGAGTACTACTGTGTACACAACAGCACAACAATTACCAACCAATATAGTACATGTAACTCAATAGCAGGGATAGGACCAACTCTAAATAACAAACTCAATTGAAATTCAAGTATCTGCAATTGAAAACATTTAAATTTAAATAAAGATTCAAATAATTTTATTTGAAAAATTGTAGTTCAAACAAAATTTAAATACCGCAGTTTTAAAACTTTAAAACTCAAATACAAATTCCAATTTTTGAAGAGTGAAAAAACACTGCGTTTTAAGTTTCAAATATAAATTCAATTGTATTTGGTCCCATCCCTGCTCAATGGGATACAAATTAATCCAAAAATGTAAACATTTTATGTTTGGCCTTCCTCGGTGGAGTGACAATAATGGCATTTAATTAATCTGCTAAAAGTTTCATCTCTCAACATACTAGTTATGCTTCCAAACCTGCAGAAAACAAAGCTGTGACAAGCAGCTAAAGTATATGGTTTTATTTCATACTACAGAGCTATGGTTTTGGCAACTAGCCAGAGGCTCACTAACTAATAGACTAGTTCAATGTTTCTACATAAAAGTTAGGTTATTAGTTGTTTGGGTTTATCCATTCATCTATCATGTCTCTAGTACATCTGAGATAATATTGTGTGAACAGTTTTTGCCCAAAAACTAGTTACCAACAAATTTCATATTTAACAGAACAAAACAACTGGTGCTTTGATGCTACTTTGTGTGAAACTTCCCTTCAGGGAGGAAAATGACTATTACACCATTACTGGGCTGATGAGGAGCTAAAATGTGATTTGATGGTGCCACAGAAAGGAGTCAAGGTTTGGTTGATGGTATGATATGGGTGAGAGTCTCTAATTACCACAGATTCGTCTGCTGACAACTGACAAAACACAGGCTACTTCCACACAATTATATACTAACCAATGAATAAGTCTCTCTCAAACAGTAAATTATCATTGCCATGTTTTGTAAAACAAAACAAACTGATGGTAAACAGTTTTTGTCAGATCAAACTAATGGTTGCAGCCAGGGGTTATGGTGGAAGAACTGATTACAAAGGAAGATGCTATTTTATCTGTAGTTGCTATCCCAATATAGTATATGATCTCAGTTGGTGATATAGTAGTTGACTCGAGGCTGGTTCTGGACCACCTGCTGTTTTTGTCTCAATATCCAACCAATCCACGACATTTACCCCCTATTTTAAATTAAAATAAGCCCCAATTGTCATAAATCAGCTCCCTAATTTTTGATTTAGAATAGACGTTTTTGGTAGAGGACATCCTATTTTTGTGACAGGCTGTTTACTCTGGTTTTAGCCATAGATAGTGGCTAAAAATAGAACAAAATTAATAGGATGGTTATGCATAGACAGTGAATCATGGATATAAAGCTGATAAACATGCCTGCAATGTTTGCTTTTGTTATCATCTCATGATTATAAAGTTGTCGCACTCCAACAAAATTGTCACACTAAAGCAAAATTGTCGCACTCCAATGATAAAATAGCTGAGATAACTGATTTTGGTATTGACTTTTCTTATTGCTATGAAATGAGTAGTGAGCTAGACCAACAGAAGAAATGCAGCTATTGTGAACTATACTTTTCCATATTTAAATTTATTACACCAAACAAGGAATGTAAGATGTGTGTTGATTGTCGTGCTATACAACATGAAAAATATATATTAAAAAAAAATTTAAGAAAAGAAAAAAATGAAGAACTAACAAAAATAGTTACACCATCTGATGTAATAAATAAATATGTAACAAAACAACCATTGTAAGATTTAGATAAAATTATTTTAAACAAAAAAAAATTATATTGTAGTCAATGTATTGTAGTGGATTTTGGGGGGCCGACCAAACGTCCACCAACAACGCCTCACTCTAGAGGTCAACTTCCAACAGAGGAGTATGCCAACTCCACAACTGTTCTCGGAGCCCGCGGCTCAAACGTACGACTCAATGACTTGTTGAGTAAACCATACTTTATTACACAGCATAACCAGCAATGTATAATGAGGGTAAATGTATCATGCTACTTGGCTTAAGCGCAGGCAGAATCCCAATACAATACAAAGAGTCTAGTGAAATGTTCTGCCTTTTATAGGCAGAACAGGATTAAAACATATGCCCAAACAAGGGGCAACAAATCAGCAATGGCAGGAAGTGTTTACACTAATCAGAACATAAGATATAAATATGCAATACACTCATTGGTTAATATAGGGTTAAATATGTAAGACGCCCAGAAGTAGGGGGCGGAGCTTCTCAGTCAATCTTGCTGATTCATGATGGTGCAATCAGTAGCTCTAGTTCCTGGTCCTTATGGCTTGTGGTCCTTGGCTTTGGTCTTGTTTGAGGACAGCTATGTTGCAAAGTCGGGCTCCTGCACCTTTGGTATCAATTTCGGTCCTCAGGCTATAGTAGTTCTTTGCTCACCGACCCGGTATAGGTTTGGTAATGGCACTGCAGGGCCGGTAGTGCATGCTGCAGGGCCGGCAGTAAATACCGCAGGGCCGGTAGGGCTTCTACCGGCCGACTTGCTTATGTTCTGACTGTGTCAGGCTCTATTTAGGCTTGCCTGACACCCAGCAGTTGTCAGGGGGACCTTGCGCAATGGTAGTAGACATAAAATTCCACCACAGTATTAAAGAGTTTGAATTATATACATGATAAAAAAAAACTGTGTAAAATGTGTTTTGTTTGTCGTGAGAGAAAAGGATATGAATATGAGAGAAAAAATGCCAACAAACAAAAGTGACTAGCCAATTAAATTATTGAAGTCTTATTTTTTTATTTTTTAGTTTTCTAATTTATATTTTTTAATTGAAGTTTATTTCTACTATTAAATGGAGACAAACCTCGACCAAAACACAAAACTGAAAAACCCAATACCTACTTCTTCTCGTTGTACAACAAGAAAATTTAGATTAATGTTGGTTTTTCTGACACAAATATATTTAGCGATATCTATCAAAATGAAATATTAGCTATGATGGAAAAATATATTACAATATCTATGGATTTTAGAATATCAATAGCTTGTGAATTTGAAAAACAAAATAAAGAACTTTTTGAAAAACTGGTTTATATTTGGGTTGATAAAGAATATGTAAATGTTGGTAATAATATGTTAGAAGTATTTAATAGACAAATTATTTTTATTGAGCAAAATTTAGATAAATTTACAAAAAAAATGGTAGTGGATGGAGATTGACAAACATTGCTGAACTTGATGTAGAATTTTATGGAAAGCCAGTATTATCAGGTGGCAATACATTTCAAGATCTTCCAGCTAGGCTAGCAAATAAAAAAGCATGTATTAATGTTAAAAACCAAGATGACTGTTGCTTTGCTTGGTTTATATTATCATGTTTATTTCCAGCTAAAAGTCATACAGATAGATTAAGTAACAATAAACCATACTTTAATCAATTAAATTATGAAGGTGTTAAATTTCCTATAAATGTAAAAGACATACAAAGGTTTGCTAAGAAAAACCACCTAATAATTAATGTTTATGGTTGGGAAGCTGATAAGCTGACTATTTATCATACTGACTCTAGAATACATAAAGAAGAATTGCCAATAGTAAACTTATTATTATATAATAATCATTATGTATGGGTAAAAAATATATCTGCACTATTAAACACTCAAACAAAGAAAACTAATAAAATATGTAGATGTTTAAAATGTTTAAATAATCATAATACTCAAGCATCTTTAGATATACATATTGTTAAATGTGTCAGCTTGTATGAAGGGGAGTCTGTTGTGACAATGCCTGCTAAAGGTAGTAAAACTAAATTTAAAAATATAAAAAACGTGTTAAGAAAACCATATGTATTGTATGCTGATTTGGAATCTATATTAAGACCAGCTGGCACAGGTAAAATGATACCTGAACCATCTTCATTTTGTTGGACTTGTATTTGGTCTGATAGAGTAAAAGTTGGTTTTAATTTATATAGAAGACCCAATGTTATTGAAAAGTTTTATGAAACAATGGATGAAGCAGGTAAATGGATATCCAATCAACTGGTAGTGCCAATAATTATATCAAAAGAAGAAGAGATTGGATTTAAACAGTCAACTCAATGTTATTTATGTGATAAAGATTTTACAGACAAGAATCATAAAGTTAGAGATCATGATCGTATTACTGGAAACTATAGAGGAGCAGCTCACAACAACTGTAATTTATAATTAAAGCCAGATAAAAATATTCCAGTTATTTTACATCATTTAAGAGGATATGACACTCATCTATTAATAAAAAAAAATTAAATAGAAGTGCAGATGTTATTGCCAACAACAAGGTATTGATAAATTTAGGTTTATTGATTCCGTACAATTTTTAAATGCATCACTCGAAAGGCTTGTTGATGGTCTTAATTTCTTAACTGGAAACTCATCAATATCTGATAAAGACTATCAACATGCACTAGATGTCTGGAATAAGTTTAATATTAAAAACTTAGGTCAATATAATGATTTATATTTAGCAACTGATGCTTTATTATTAGCAGATGTCTTTGAAACGTTTAGAGATCTATCAGTGCAAGTTTATAAATTAGATCCGGCAAATTATATTACTTCTCCATCACTGTCCTGGGATGCACTATCATTAAAAACTAAAATAGAAGTAGAAAACAGAACTGATGTTACTATGTATAATTTTATTGAGAGTTGCATTCGTGGTGGGATATCTACTGTTGGCTCTCTTAGATATGTAACCGCAGATAATAAATATATTAGCTCTCTTGTTGAGCAAATAAAGCAAAGCTATATTATGTATGAAGACATGAATAATCTTTGTGGTTGGGCAACGTCTCAACCTCTACCAACTCATGGTTTCAAGTGGTTAAATAATATTGATGAAGTAAAACCAAATGAAGGATATATTGCTGAGTTAGAATAATCCAAACGCCTACATGACCACCACAATTGTTATCCTCTTGCACCAGAACATAAAGATGGGAAAATGATGCTACGATTAAATGATAAAAAGAATTATATTATTCATCATAAATCATTAGAACAATATTGTAGTCTAGGCTTAAAAGTAACAAATTGTCATAAAATACTTGCATTTAAAGAGTCAGCTTGGATGAGACAATATATTGATTTGAACACAGAATTAAGAAAAAAGGCAATGACTGATTTTGAGAAGGACTTCTTTAAGCTAATGAACAATTCAGTATTTGGAAAGTCTATAAAAAATGTACGCAATAGAAATTGATGTTAGACTTTTAGCAACAACAGAAGAATTAAAAAAAAATAAAAAGAAGTCCTAGGTTTAGATATACTACAGAAATTAACGATGATTTGTCAGCAGTAATGTTAACAAAGAATAAATGTGTGTTATACAAACCAATATATGTTGGGATGTCTATTCTTGATATCAGTAAAACGCTAATGTACCAATATTGGTATAACAATCTTATCCCTTCCCTTATCCCACCACCTCCCTTATCCCTTATCCCTTATTATGTCTAGTCTTCCTCGATGGAGTGACAATAATGACATTTATTTAATTCTGCTGAAAGTTTCATCTCTCAACATACCAGTTATATTTCCAAACCTGCAGAAAACAAAGCTGTGACAAGCAGCTAAAGTATATGGTTTTATTTCATCCTACAGAGCTATGGTTTTGGCAACTAGCCAGAGTCTCACTAACTAATAGACTAGCTCTATGTTTCTACATAAAAGTTTGGTTATTAGTTGTTTGGGTTTATCCATTCATCTATCATGTCTCTAGTACATCTGAGATAATATTGTGTGAACAGTTTTTGCCCCAAAACTAGTTACCAACCAAATTTCATATTTAACAGAACAAAACAACTGGTGCTTTGTTGCTACTTTGAGTGAAACTTCCCTTCAGGGAGGGAAACGACTAATACACCATTACTGGGCTGATGAGGAGCTAAAATGTGATTTGATGGTGCCACAGAAAGGAGTCAAAGTTTGGTTGCTGGTATGATATGGGTGAGTTTCTAATTACCACAGATTCGTCTTCTGACGACCGACAACTGGCAAAACACAGGCTACTTCCACACAATTATATACTAACCAATGAATAAGTCTCTCTCAAACGGTAAACTATCATTGCCATGTTTTGTAAAACAAAACAAACTGATGGTAAACAGTTTTTGTCAGATCAAACTATTGGTTGCAACCATGGGTTATGGTGGAAGAACTGATTACAAAGGAAGATGCTATTTTATCAGTAGTTGCTATCCCAATATAGCATATGATCACAGCTAGTGTTATAGTAGACATACAAAGAGCTAGAATACAAGAATTGACCAATCAAACACAGCCATCAACTAGAGATATAAATAACCTTGCACCAGATACACAACTCTATGATTTCTAGCCTTCTTTGATGGAGTTATCGACGCCAGCAAATGAAATAGGTTATTTTTTGCCCATAATATATTGTTATCTATTTCAAACAGAGGTGGGCAACCTTTTTGCCCTGAGGGCCAAATCAAAGTCTTTCAACCTATTTGTGGGCCACACACATACAATGAAGTCACTATCTGAAAACATTTTTGTCGCATAAACTATTGCGGTTGAGACAAAGGGTACCTTGTAAAGTCTGTTTGTTATTAAAATGTTACATATCACTGTGATAACATAACATAAGAATACGTGCTATGATAAAATACTGTAACAGGTACGATACTTCAGTAACTATCCACTCCACAACTCAAGAACAATTTCAAGAGAGATGCTTGATGTTGCACCGCTCTGGTTTATTCTTCAATGTGAGCAGACAAGTTATTGCTGCTTGCTGCATGTACACTTCTCAATAAGTTATCAATAAATTGTGGAAGGGAATTTCTAATGGTTGGAAATCTGCAGGGTGAGTTCAGGGGCTGGAAGAGCAAAATTATTGTAAAATGACCACTCAAAATCCTAGCTCACGTGTTATTTTGAAAGGGGTTAGTGGGGACAATTTCTTGGCAGCTTGGTCACTTGTGACCCGTGGGCTGCACGTTGCCCACTACTGATTTAAAAGAAAACCTCATTAATCCTCTCAGGATATATTGTAGCGGACACGCAGAGACAAAACTCTACATAACACCCCTTTCTCTTGCTCTCCTCTGCATCCACCCCTGGTATTCTGTAACTAATTACATTTCATTATTTTTCTTCTCGCACAGCAACATTTCGCTGTCGGTGCTGGTTATCATATCAGCTCTTGTTTTACCACTTCCTGTACCATTCCCTCTCCTCCACTCGCTCCGTGGCCCTGCTCACATACACCCTGACCTGACGATGAGGGCTGAACTGACTTCTCTCAGCAGCAGCCTTGCTGACGGTTCAGCACCTGCATACTGGTGAGACAACAAAATCAACAGCAGCGGAACCCAAGTTCATTTCATACGCTTATGGGTACCAGTAATGTGCTTCTTGCTCAGCAGTAGAGCCCAAAAAGAGGTAGAAGGAAGATGAAAGTGGCTCTTTTTATCTGCAAACAGCAGCCATGACAGCCTTTGCAAACATTTTCTTTTTTGGTCTAAACGCAGCATTATACTTCCATTTCTTTTTCTTCCAAGTTGTCCCCTCTCGATAGGTCGATCTATCGTAATGGGTACATGACGGACATCTATCGAGCCAATTTGGCTTTCCATGAATGAGTTTGATATTTTGATTAATCGAGGGGGCAACTCCTCGATATTCAATTTCATCTTTTTTATATCCAAGTGCCATCCCTAGTATATATTAGTTTTATGTTACGGATCGGTAATGTTGGCGACCTATGAGTATGCCTCGCAAAGTAACATTTTTCTCCCGTGGGGATGGTATTTTGTGATCCACTAAAAATATTGCTCCCGACCCATTTGCATTAAATAAATTGCAAAGAATAATATGGCTTTTGTCTTTCTCCCCTCGGTATGCGTTCATGAGACGGCTTAGGCGCGCACACACTAACGCATGTGTGCTAGGGGCTATGACCCTCCCCATGCGCGCATATAAAACATAATTTATTTATTAAGTTTTTTGCTCGCGATCACACCTACTACGGTGGAATAAAAAGAACAAACACGCATCAGGGTGAATATGTTCTACAATTAATTGTAATTTTATTTTGTCAAGAAAACAAATAATTGGTTGTTGGAAATGAAACAAGCATAAACCTGCGCTTTATGCCATGCAGTTGGCTAGCTCAATAACACTCACCGATGTGCTCCAGTACATCAGCTCACTCAATACATCGGCCTGTTTAGCCACCTGCACATTGTTACTATCCATTGTATAGGCACATCGGTATCAAAACATAGGTGCAGTGTAGCCACCCCTGTATGCCTTCGCTGCACAAAACTATCTTCCGTACCCAGATCCAGAGCTTGGCGACGGATAGCGTACCACATGAGCCTGATCGACAACTGAAATGACGGGCGTTGTGTTTGATTGAGCAAATAAGAGCAAGATTAATATTTTGTGCGTTCCACATGATTTCCTGTTTCTGATTATTTGTTAATAAAACGTATTCTTTATTGCTAATTTTATTATTATTGGTCAAGTAATTGATAAATTATTATTATTACTTAGATGATTCATTATCATTTCTAACTTTTATGCCTTCTAGTTATCTATTTATAAGTTTTTCCCACCACAAACTATAATTATCTAACAATTACGTGCCCATGGTAGTTTCATATGAACTCTAACTATCGTATACTTATTGTAATATCTGCTACTATCTTACAAGTATATATGATCTTTGGAAACCAACGGAAAATCAATATAACCTTGTCAAATGGAATCGCTGTGAGTTAGTGAGCCAATCACAATCTTAGTGCTAACTTGTCGTGACATGGAAACATGTTGTTGTAATATGATGTTGTAAGCTGCGATAATGTTTTGATTGGTAGTTAGTCTCCGTTGACCTTCCCTACTGGCTCCATCAAACAATGTAATCTTCAGTGCATAATCTATTTCTTACATCACTCTTTACTGCATTAATCTATAGTCTACAAACTTCCTTAGTACCAACGAACTTGCAACTTACTACAACATAACGACTCCAACATTTACTATTATAGAGTGTATTCAAAAGTTTTGGGTGGAAAAGCTATTAACAGCTTAAAATGTATCTTTTAATTGTTCTATATATTGTTACATATTGGGAGGTTTATAATAGCCTGTTTAATTACTATTCCATATATACCAAAATGGTGTTTGCCATAGACAATCCTATTGATTGCACACATAAACAGTAAATGTATAAAACATGTCTATGTGTTGTTAATTCTACTTTTGTGTCCTTGCACCGCCATTAAAAGATAGATAATGTTATTGTCATATATTTCACAATCAGATTATTACAAATCCTGGTCTTTCCATACAGCTATACTTTATGTACATATTAATGATCGCTTGGCGATTCCTTGATCAACCAATCACAGCTTACAAATGTCATATCACCGTTTCTTATAACATGCTACTTGCCTTGCCCCGATCTATCAACAATTATATAATAATTTGTGGCTATAGTTTGTAACAGCGAGTCTGACCGTAATTGCTGAAAAATGAACAGTAGTAAAAGATTACCCAGTTTGTTGGAGGGATGTCCCCTATTGCTGAGGTAAATGGCTCACGCTATTGTAATATGTAGATGAGGCTGCCTTTATCTATCAATTTAGTACAACAATTGTAGCTGATTGCTGTAGTGCTCATTTGGGCCTGAGAAGGGCATCCTAATATAACCAATCATACACTAGAATATTCAGCTAGTAGATCAACAGCTTTCCATTCTAGTAATTACCTTCTCTCTCTATCAGAAGTTGTGTGCACTTGTGTGAGTAGCTCAGCAAAAACAGGTAGCTGGCTAACATTGACGTATGATTCAACAACTCGGATTTGGACATATATAGATCATTTTTATAGTGTAAATGTACCTACCATGATAGTTGGGTGTGCATTACTTTGTACTGAAGTCACCTGATACTGTGAAGGAGTTGTCCCACATTGACACGCGCAACTGCTACCCACTCTTGTTCACTCAGTACTAACAATCAGTTTTACCTGACTCTACAGCACTTGATTCCAATCCAACAGACCTAACTTCTGCTAACTGCAGACCTTTAGTACGGTAGCTGCGTGTCCTCCCAGCTCCACAGTCAGACCATAGTCGAGTTCCAGTGTAAATATAGCTGTTGCTACTAGAGGGTAAAATTCCAAAGGTTCCAGACAAAATACAGAAGTGCTCTGCCAAGCAGCACACCTTGCCTGGCTTTTTTATGTAATACACAAGACATCAGTAGTTGAAATGGGCAAAAACAAATAACATTACATGTGAATACATATGTAATTTAAGTAAGGAATATATTCACAAAAAAGTAATACATGTACAATCCCAGCAAACGCAAAAGGTTTTTAAAACGTTAAAAAAACGTTTAAAAAGGTTTCCTGAAAAGTTAGAAAAACGTTCCCGAAGTAGGGTTTGAAAAGATCTTTTCTGTGGACACCTTTTTCCAGTTTCTAAAACGTTTTCATGAAACGTTTTTTCGTGACCATAAACGTTTATTTGACTATATAAAAACGTTTTTCTTTCACGTTTTCTCAACATTTTTAAGACGTTTCAAATAATGATTTATCTTGGTTTGTTATCTAGGTTCTATAAACGTTCTGTTACTTTCCATGTCTTTGTCCTCTTGCTTATCTTTTTAAAAACGTTTTCTTGAAACGTTTATTTCACTTCTTCTTACGCCCATCTCAAAACGTTTCTCATGCGTTGATTTCAAACGTTATTAAAACATTTTGCTTTCATGTTAATAAAACATCAGTTAGTAATGTTTCGTTGCTGTTTAACGCCCACATAACAGCATCTCTATAACGTTTTCTTCACGTTGTTTCCTTGCTTTTTAACGTTTCAGAAACGTTTTCATAGAACGTTTTTATTACAGTGGAAGTCAACATTAGATTTCTGTTTCATTTTGATGTGTTTTAGAAGTTTATTTGTGTACTAATACATCTCTAACTTATGAGTAGAAAGCACTACGGAAATGTCACCAAAAACCTGTAGCAAACACAGCTTTTTTATAAGAATACAAATATTTTGGATTTGTTTCCAGTCTAGATTCCAGACAGTATACAAAACATATTCATGGCGACTATACAGCGATACGGATATAAAACATGTTGATTAAAAACATAATGGACAAGGTTTTCAGTTCTGGTTAAAAGCCTAAAATGGAAGTTGTCATTTCTTGTGAATTTGGCACCAAGACTCATTTTTGCCAACGAATTGCATAATCTTGTTGTACAATTTATAGAAAACAAAATAAACAAAAAATTTACATCCATTAAGCGGCAATGCTGTTGCACAAAACTACTTGCAATAACTTTTTCCTGAAACTATAAAAATTTAACCGCAGAAAACCCAACAAAATTGAAAAGACGACTCCAAATATTAAAAGTATAATTGACCATTAGTTTGAATTTGAGCTTCATAGAAAATTTTGCCTCAAAAAAAAAACTGAAACATGAAGAAAGTTTCATTTGAAGAAAATACAGAGCATCATCTAACGCAATTCTGAAAGAACTTTTTTGTTAAATCAGAACTCATTTCCGTAAATAAAAACCACAAATCGAAAAGTTTTTGGAAGTAGAATAATGCACTGGGCTTTGATGTAGAGACAGCTGTTGTAATCACTTTTCCTATCATCCATCTACTTTAGGAACGCCTATGTCAGAAGTCCACAGAATCCCTAGCTGAAGGATTTCATCGGCTTCCGTTGAACATAATCTTCATTCTAATCTCTGAAAATTGAAATGTCAACATGATAACTTTCAACTCATGAACATACCACATATTAAAAACTTCTCTGGAGCTTATAAAACAAAGTATGATTCGCAAATGCAATGAAAAAGTTTCTGCGTATTGATCTTTTCAACTTGAACTCAAACAAAAAACTAAACAAAATGCTGGCGGATTGGAACAACTTAGTTTGGTGCTTTTTCGTATGAAGAAAATATAGCAAAATTCACTATCATTGCAAAAAATGGAGGCACAAAATTACAGTTAGTGGTCAGCTTCATTCAAACAACTAGAAACTTGATGTGGTATACTATAAAAAGAACACAACTCCTGAATTAATTTAGTACTCCAAGAGCTCAGAGACGCATGTATAAACTAATTATAAAAAAACAAGTGTCTGCCTGCGTTCTTTGACCGACAAGGAGTTGTCACCTCTTTCATTATTTTTTAGCCACTATGATCATCCTAAATGATCGGCTTTGAAGCTACTGTCAGTGTTCAGTTGAAATTACTTGCATTTTGTTTCATAACAATAACAACTATTTAGTTACAATGCTGAAATCACTTAATAATATATTTTTTTCATAACAACAAAAATAATTATATATTAAGAGAATTCATTTTACAAAGCCAACTGAAAACGAAAGCTGTCATTATTACAATTACACTTATAAATGCTCAATAATAGATGCTGCCTGGTCATTGGTGAATGATGTTGATTTATATCATATTTATCTGGTTTATGTACGTTGCTATGCTATGGACGAGCATGTT
This sequence comes from Cryptosula pallasiana, assembly GCA_945261195.1. NCBI lineage: Eukaryota > Metazoa > Bryozoa > Gymnolaemata > Cheilostomatida > Cryptosulidae > Cryptosula > Cryptosula pallasiana. The sequence goes on from OX183130.1 coordinate 20,751,586, forward strand.
TGGATTCTACATACAGACCATGCACACAGTACACACAAAGTATAAGTCTGTATCTACAAGCAAGGTCTTTCATATGTAACACTATCCAATATTACTCCAAACTTTGTTCATTGATAATAACAAGCTTACTTATTTAAAGTAATACTTTTTAAGGTTTTATTGTAAATCGTTCAGGAATAAAGTTTTCCTTCATTTTCACATTCAGTTTGTGCAAATTAAATTGACTTTCAGGGCAACGAACAGTGCTTAGACTGTAAGCATGAAAGGTTATGGATCAATTGTATTTTCTTTTTTAAATCGGCAGTATAGAAAGCAAAGAAACAATTTTTGAATAACATTCTTACAAAAATGGTAGGAGCTCACCTTCATCACAAAATAATTCACTCCTGGCTCAAGTCTTGTGTCAGCAAGTCAAGGTTGTCTCGGTCAAAGGAGACCATAGTGACTATAAACTCACAATCTAAAAAAATGAATCATAGTTAAGTTGGCCATCATAAGTACTGCAGTTGAACATTCATTCCATGTATACACAGAGCAGCTGACTTACAATAAATATGCATTGTGCACCTTTCTAACAAACGCCAAGGAACAAAAAAGTAATTATACATGATATGTACTGTACTATGTGTCCGAGAAAATACACATAAGCCAAAAGGTGCATAAAATACGGTTTTCAAACAATATTGGCTCAAAGCGTAAAATATGTATTCAACATCTTAGACTTGTGAGATTGATAGTATGACAACTAATTTTAATAGTAGGAATTGATAAAAAGATGCATGAACAGGGCTATTGAAGTTTTTAAAACAATTTGGGATATGGATATATGGAATTGGGAATAGGTTTCTACAATATGGACCAAAATAACTTTTGCCAGCAACTCAAAGATTTCAATAAGTTAAAAGAAGACAACTTCTAATTACAACGACATCAGACAAAAGAAAAATAAAGTTCACATGACAGAACAGCTAAGAGAACTCTTGTGTGAGCAACAGAAAACGATATACCGAGAAATTATCCACGCAAAATTTTATTCTGATTGGCCTGGGTTTCTTTCAATAGATAAAAATTGTTTTAATCTTATTCAATTTCGGACACTTTTTGCCTCAGCGCATTCCATTGTCTCAGACGTTTTGGAGAAAAGTTATTAACTTTTAACAAATTTTGTAAATTCAACCGTTAGTGTTATAGAGCTAAAGAAAACACCGCAGGGTTCACCAAGATCTATAACATGGGCAGATTTTTTGATAAAGCCAACTCTGTACCGGTGAATAGGGAAAAATAATTTTTCAATGATACACCTTTTTTACACTTTTCAAAAATTGACCGTTATACATAGAAAAACTCACTAAAAGTAAACCTCTAAACAAAAAACTAGCGGTACAGATGGAAAAAGAACTAGTTTTTTATATATGTACATTTTTTAGGACTAATAGGCATCAAAATTGAACAGGACAATGAAAATGACAACTGTATTGAGAAAATCCCGGAATATCTTTCTCAGAATAATATTGATTATTTTCTCAATAATTAAGGTACAGATATATTTTCTACACCGATAAATAGGGAATTTCAAGCGCTATCTTCTGATATAAAGAACCATATAATAAACAATTTGGAAAAAAAATGAGAACAGCTAAAAGTTTCTAGTTAACATTATTGTTGTTATCCAAATAACGAATTTATAGCTTATTTTCATTTCAACTTCTATATAATTCCAGCCAGCATGCTCAAATAAATATAGTTTTTCCATTCATGTATCAAAACAAATCTCTTTCGCAGAGCTTCTCTGCCAAAAAAACGTTTCAACATAATTCAGCAAGAAAAATTATCTCTTCCCCAAAAAATGAACATGGTGCGGTTGTTATTAGGCACTCTTCACTTAGACTGACAACTTTTTTCAAATAAAAACCAGAAAATAGAAAATAGTCTGCTCTACACGATGGAGTAAAACTTATATTACTGTGGGACTAACAGAAACATTAGGAAATTGTACGGAAAATTGGCGCAGAAACTGTAATCAAGAAGACTTGAAGATGGGACAACTCCTATGAGAATGGCTGTCAATGAAAGCTGGAAAGTTTTATATAATGAGATAGACAGTTGTGCATTATCTGGCACATTTAATAGTGAATAATCGATGTATGTTGGTATTAACAATTTTTCTCTGTTTATCGAAGGAATTGAAGGTAAACTCGATAATATGGCACACAAAAATTGTGCATACATGAAAAATCAATTTTGGGGCAACTTGTCAAGTTTGACCAACAACAAACTTTCACAGAAATTTGCAAACATCCTTTACTTTCTGGCTGCTTGCGTCAGCCAGCTATAACAGATAAAATTACTCACGGCAAAGGCAGGTAGCTTTAAAGATTAAAAAGTGAAACTTAAATGTCTGAAATACCGGCAAAGATTGTCCGTCTACTCTTATGTGTGTCATTGTAACATTATTGAAAACCATATAACAACAGCCAATGCGAGGAAAATAACTGTGTTCATAGACATGGCATAAAAAACATTAGAAAAAAACAGCAAAATTAACCACTAATTGAGTATTTAAAAAGCTAAAACTCCAATAAATACAATTAAAATATTGCTCAATAGCAGTAAATGCCTTTTAACAATTTATGTGATTGGCAGCAAGAATAACTTGAAATATTACAAAGTTCATGGTCAAAAGATTCTTGAGTACTTCCAGTATTTTTGACAAACCTATTATCCCCCAAAAAATTTCTCCTGATAAATGATAGCAATTAAAAATATCAACTTCCACAACAAATGATTACACGCAACAACAAGTTTTAAGCTTTCAGTTCAAGTAATCAGCTTGATAATAATAACCAGTATCCAAAATAATTGGATTTTCATTATTTCTTTAATCAATCCAAAAGAAAAGAAACAGTTGAAAAAGCAAAACATATGCACTTTAGATAACAAAGTGAGTGTCAAAATCACCATTAGGGGGTTTGTTTCACAATGACATTGACAATTCACAATGACTTATATGACTTAGAATGATTTTTGTAACCAAAATTCCTCTACAAATTAGGACTATTGATAAAACCGCATAAAACTTGCTGGTTTCTGTTTAAACTTATTATAATTTCAACGTTGCGAAATTAAAACACATATCGTGAAAGAAAATTGGCAAGAATTTTCAGCGCACATTAAAAAACATCTTTGAGACTCACCTCCGCTTCTGGCTACCTTACTTTCGACTGCGTTTGAGGATAACGGAAAATATTGATACTTCTATTGTTGCTAGACATCGTTCTTTTGGACAATGAGTTCATCATCCTGGAATATAAGCCTATTTTATTTTATTATTCTATTATTCATACACAAATGGTTGGTTAGGCTTATCAATTTACACAGCAGTTGACATTTAGGAAGCAGTTTGTCGAAACAACTCTCAATAAACAAACAATGAACAAATAATTTAGATTCATTTCCGTAATTAGGTTTTCTGACACAGACTGAAATAAATTATGTAAATGAACTGAATGAAAACGATTCTCTGTAACCAATTATAATTTGAAGGTATTATACAAATTGGATAAGCATTATCAATAAAAAAGAGGACAACTTCCAAATATATCACAGAGAAGTGTGACGAGATAACTTCAAGTTAGCGCAGCCTGTTGATACATTTTGGCGATGACAATCAAAATTTTCAATCATGACCAAATAAAATGTTCATAGATTTTATTGTTGTCTTCAGAGTTTGACAGCAATGTATCATGTTTATCAGGTCAAGTCTTCAAAAACTAATCGTTCAGATTTGTGCACTCATAAACACATTTGATAGTAAGAAATAGATTCTGAAGTTTAACACATTTTTTCATAGATTAAATTGTTACTCGACCTAAAAATGCACAATTTTTTTAAAAATAGTCTCTCCAAATAGATCGAGCAAAGTCAAACCTAGCTCATGGCCATACAGGTTGTTGAATTATTAACAAAATGAGCAAATTTTGCTTCATTGATCGATACAAAATTAAAAAAATTATTTCTTCTCACAAAAACAGGGAGTAAGGGAAAGACAACTATCAGTATAAGGACCAAGAAAACAGCACCGATAAATATTTTAAATGAAACATGTAAATTATCCAAGCCAGGCAAACAGTTTTCTGATGAATTAAAGGCTGGCGGCAAATGTTAGCAACTGATAGAGCTTACCGTAAGGAACTGAAATCGGTTAGTAAGCGTTTCCACAGCCGATATAATCTAGATCAACGTAGTCAAAGCTCTATATTGCCAACTTCATAGAATCTCATCTGAAGTTATCATTAAAGCAGCACTCACAACCTGCAATTCCAAACAGATTCGAATACCTATCAAGAACAAGCTTCATGTGGGAAAATCTTTGAGATACATATTCAAATCTAAATTGAAACTAGTCAAGCAGGTACATGCATTCATCAGAATTTTTATACGAATAAAAATACGTAGTACTGCACAAAGTTCAGTGGTTTTTATTAAGTTTAGTAATTTGATTGTTTTAAAACCATGACTAATTAACTCACGAAAAGGCTCATAATACTCATTAAATATTGAAAATTGTATTATACCACAGCTTTAGTTTCCTCTCCATTGCACGTCAACCCAATCAGTGGCAACAACTCATTTTCCACAAACACTCAAGAATAAAAAACACTTGAGTGTCATTCCGTGGAACTGAAATGTATTCTGTAAAATATAGTGGTAAGAATTCTAAGTGCTTAATAAAAAAAGATGTTGAGACTCACCTTTGCTTCTGACTAACTGTTCTCTGGACCTGAACTTGAGAAAAACGGAAGACAATAATATCTTTACTTTGCCTAGCCAATGTTCTTTTGGAGAAGGAGCTCCCATCCTGGGAAATTAATATATTGTTCAATATATTTGGTAACAGTCATGCACAATTCATAAGTCGAGGTTCTGAATTTACTTGGCAAATAAAATTTAGGAAGTCGTTTGTCAAAAGACTTTTCCATCAACTAAAAAAGACGAATCAGAATTTGTTCTGTACCTACGTTTCCTGATGCAAGCGCAAATGTAATGAGTGATAATGAGTGCGAACTGCTGGGTCATCAATTGTATTGGACTCTCTGTTCAAATGCTGCAAGAAACTGTGTGCTTGGAGACCACTACAACATAAAAGCGTGGAAAAAATATTAACGTACACATCATTATTAAAAAGTTTTTTTTAAAGAAACTAGTTAAAAATAACCAATAAAAAGAGGACAACTTCGAACTATATCAGACAAAAATACCATGGGACTACTTCGAATTAAGCCGTGGCTACACGCACCTACGTTCCGTAGGAATGTGACAAAAAAATGTTTTGTATCGCCGCTCTGGTGGCTACACACGCAGATGATTGATCGTCGCAACGCTACAGAGTGTCCAGTGAGGCAAATGGACATGATCATTGAAAATATTCATCATGATTACTCTCATAAATATAAATTATCACAACTAATTGATTATGATGTTTTTGTATAATACCAAATAAATAATTTATTATCTATAATAAATAACTAACGTTTATTAATAATAATTAGTTGTTTATAAATTAAAAATAACCGTCTTTGATAGAAGTAACAAATGGTCTGTTGACCAATCAGTCGGGCTGTCAAATAATTGCGTTATTTTAAAGATTAACCAGATTAATTGATTTTTAAGATCAAAAAGATTAACCTTTTATGACTCAGTTAATCGGATAATAAGAAACCTCAGTTATGTCTTTATAACACTGTTTATTATGCTAAACACGTCTATCAGTTTGTCTACACAAAGAGGGAGATGCCTTTTTGAGTGTTTCGTGACATAAGCTCACCTTTGTCACTAAATTTCGATGTGTTATTCTGAAGAAAAATCATGAAAATGTCCATCTTGTCACTTCGAACAAGTCGATTTAACTGGAAGTGAATCAACAAGTTTTTAGGTGAGTGTTGTTGCGAAACGAGTAAACTATCACTAGCTCTCAGGCTATTATTTTTGTGTTGGTTGAAGTGCAATGGAGAAACCCTGAATGTTATTATGATTCTAAACTAGGTTAGTTTTGGGATCTATTTTAGTGATCCAGATTGTCATCATTACTTAGGTACACATTTTGCTACGATAAATCTCATTATCCTTCATCCAATGGAAAGTTTTATGATCAGAAATGCTTATAAAACACCTGGAGTGTAATAAATAAATAATAATTAAAACTTCTTGATAAAATGATGATTGTATTGTTAGTAAAAATAATAAAAAAAACTTTTAATAATTAAATAACAATATATAAATAATAATAATAAATATTATGTAAACCACTTACATATTACTATTTATTATTATAATTTTTTTTATTATTTTTACCAACAATACATGTTTTTATTATATAAGAATATATTACGATAATTATTTTTGTTGGTCACTGTTGTCATTATTATTGGTCACATTCAAATGTGACCAATAATAATAATAATTATCATATTAATGTCTCCTTATTATTTAATAAAAACATGTAATATGATGTAATATGATTTATACTTTAAAAAATTTTCATATTACTGTCTTTATTCAATTTAATAATAAACAATCATATTTTTTTTATAAATTGTTGTTTATTATTATTATTATTCAGCACAAACAATACAATTAATTGATAACATGTTATAATTATTATTTAAAAAAATTGACACTTACCAGGCGTATCAATTTTTTTAGTGCAGTGTCTATTAGTTATAACAATAAAATTGAAAAACAACAATAAACAATTATTGTCACTAGATTTCGCGGGTTTTATTTATTATCTTAATCAAAGCTATTTATTTATATATAATAAACTATTGAGCTGCACCGCCAAAATATACCACGATCAATTGACCAGGTTATCAAAAACACCAAAAGAAAACTCGTTTGTGACGTTTTTATGATTTACCCTGGTATACCCAAAGATTTCCTCTTCTTTCACCATTGTGATTTTGAAGAGTAGCAGCTTTGTGAGAAAATAAAAAAATATTAAATTATTGTGATCATATTATATATGTTATTTGTTCTTGGACTGATAGATCCAAATTGAGGTTTGCTAATCTCATTCTATAAGCATGCAGGTAGATGGATGATGACTTTACTGCCCCATCATTGCATTTGTGTCACATGAATACATAAGATTAAAAAATAAGATTAATTTAAGATTAATGGAAAAGATTAAGACTAAGATTAAAAGTTTTTAATCGTTGACAGCCCTACCAATCAGTAATGATCAGGTCAAGGTTGAATTATAAAAAATTCATTGAATTCGTCAAATTTCGTCCCTATATTTTATCCAATTGAGAGTCGTTGCTTAATAGTAAAATGTCCAATCTACGAAATTGAGCATATTTTTGTAAAATGACGCGTTTTCACTGCATACCGACAAAACGTGGCAAACTTGGCAAAACACTTTGGCTATATAAACAAAATACCTCATCTATGACTTGGCAACGAAATATAAATGTTGGAATTTATCTATGTCTTCAGAGTTTGACAGTAAAATAATGTGACTTTTACCCAGTCAAATATTCAAAATATACTGGTTCTGAGTTGTGTACTCATTAGCACAGTTGATAATAAAAAACTAAATTCTCATTTTTAATATATTATATAGAGCATTGTTAGTTGCTGCTAGAATGCACAAACTTGGTTATTTTTCTAAAGATATCAGACATTTTGGTGCGCTCCACGTTTACATTTAACCCTTAACAGTTTTTTGTTAACGGATTATCAGCCAAACTACAATCACAAAGAGACTTGAATATTTGTCAAGAACAAGTTATTAATAAAATAATTTTCAAAAATTCTGTTCACATTACTCCATGTAGGCCTGAGTAAGGGGTGGCTACACATAGCTACGTTTTCTCGGTATGCGGTAATAACGCGTCTTTTTTCTATGCAAGCAACGCTTTTTTTTCAAAAAGATGCACAATTTTGTAGATCAACATCTTGGTCTACGAAAATGTTTCTTGTCTGAAGCTGCGGTGATTGGACAATTTACTATTAAATGACTCTCAATTGGATAAAATATAGGGACGAAATTTGACGACTTTAATGAATTTTTTATAACTCAACCTTGACCTGGTCATTACTGATTGGCCAACAGACCATTTGTAACTTCTATCAAAGACGGTTATTATTAATTTATAAACAACTAATTAATATTAATAAACGTTAGCTATTTATTATAGATAATAAACTATTTATTTAGTATTGTACAAAAACATCTTAATCAAATAGTTATGATAATTTATATTTATGAGAGTTATCATAATGAATATTTTCAATAAATCACTCTGTAGCATTGCGGCGATCAATCATCTGTGTGTGTAGCCACCAGAACGACACTATAAAACGTATTTTGCGTCATATTCCTACAAAATGTAGGTGTGTGTAGCCACGGCTTATGCACTAGTTGTTTCTAAGTTTGGAAAAACTGTTTTTATTAAAAGTTAAAACGATTAAATTAGAATTTTCAGGTTAAAACTGGGTTTTATGGTTTAAATAGTTTGAGTGAACAATAAAATTAGCTAAAATAAAAAATATATACAAGAAAACTGCAATAAGTATAACAGCTTCACCATAGTAGGACTCAACGCCATTCGTATTCTTGATGCATTAAGCATTGGATGAGCACATCCGGGTTTTTGAGCGCCAAATGGATTTCAATATTTTGAGTGTCCCATCTGAAACGTGAAGCTGCATCAAGTATAAATGTGGCTCATATTTTCCAGTAAAAAATCTTCTAATTCCCTATTTTAGTAACTACTTGAAACTGAGCTGAAAAGTTGTTTCATTTGGGTAAAAATGGAAATAAAAGTACAGCATGAGTGAACGTTATGAAAAATAATGGATCGCAAGTTGAGCGTTGACAAATTTTGAAATAATCGATGAAAAAAACCATAATAACCACTGAAATTTGAGAGGCTTGAACCTGGTATAAATGGAGCCAACCCCGGTTGTTGTTGAGTTTCAAGGTTTGTTCCAAGCAACATTGAGGTGATTATAAAATATGGTTTCCAAATTTAATGATATTTTAATATGCGCTAGTAAGATTATTTGAAAACGCAACAGGTTGAATAGCAATAAATGTGCGAATTAGCTAATGAAAGGAATGTGATAAAACCATTACTACCCACCTTGTCCAAGGATCATCTGTGTGTTTACGTTTCTCAACAATTTTCATGATGAAATCCCCCTAAAAATAAGAAGTTTTAACTATAATGAATAAAACTTACTGATTGCAGTGTCCAAGTATCATTTTTGATATTTTGTTTATTTTGGTGCTAAACAAATCTAAGCAAATGTTTTTTCGGCAATAGTGAAATTACCAGCTCTTACTGGACAGGCTGACAATCAATTTTATAAAAATGCCAAATTTTGAAAACCTGTTTGTACTAGCTATATTTGATTGTCACATCATTTTAATATTAAAAAAATCTCAAATCACTGATTTAACAGTCTCAAATTGTAAAACATAGATAGTTGAAAAAAATTTTCAAATTGTTCTGAAAATTTTTTAAATAATTGTAATGGGTGGAAAAATATGTTTTGGATACAATGAGACCAAATTTACTATTGTCACCTTGACAGTTAACTGTTAAAACAAGTTTTACCAAATGTACTTTTAAGTATAAAAAATGCATGGTAAATGTTCTTTTTTCCCGGCAATTAGTGTTGACGCACGCATGGAGCGTGTTATATATATATAGAGATATCATGCGTACGCCTCAATAATTATACAATGCATATGTAACAATTATAAATCCTTTGCATTGGTTGTATAACATTATTTTGTAGAAGTAGCTGGACTACACAAAAAATAACAAGTTCTGTATCTCAGTTGATATAGACAGGTGTCATCATCAAAAATCTTGTAATTAATTTAATAATCATAATTAATAAATAAATTTAATATAAAATTTTAGTGATAAATAATTAATAAATAATTATTAAAACTAATGGTGGTTATTGATGACATTGCATTTTGCTATATCATATTTATTACCACTAGCTGTTATCATTCAATGATGTTCTTTTGGATTAACAGATATAATATCAGGTTAATTATAAACTGGAATAAATTAAAAGTAAATCAATAATGATGACAAATAAATAGCCGCGACACTAATGTACTAATCATCTTTAACCGTAACGTTTGCGGCAAACCCAGTATTTCATTAAAACACGCGGAGCACGTGGTAAGCCCACAATGCATTTGCAATGATAGTGGTTAGGCTAATTTATATTTGGCTGCTATGAAAAATAATTTTAGTCGGGGCGTTTTTGAAAAGCCTTCCTATTATCAAAATACATTGAATACACTACAATAATTATACACCATTCAAATCCTAACTCCACAGTCTATTATATTGTCCTATAACAATATGTCGATGCCCTTCAGGGACTTGGTAGATTTTAGATAAAATGTCAAAATTATAAAGGCATTTTCTCAAGTCTATGAGTGAAATGAAAAAAATGTTCACAGTCACATCCACGTGCGGTAGACTTCTCTAGCTATAGCAATTGGATTTGTGTCTTTGTGAGCTTTATTTTGAAAGATATGAAAAAAACATGATTTTTTGGACTTGAAAAAAATCACGAATTTTCCGGGACAATTTTTTATAACAATGCTTTTGCTCATATCAAGTAGCGACCGCAAGGTTTTTCAACTACCTAAAACATATTATTTTGAAATTATTATAGAACATTGAAATCATAGATGAAACATTTTTACTACACATTTGGTTGTTTTATTGATTGAAGGTTAAAATACACCACTGCATTTTAGAGTGACAAAAAAACTGTTATGCTCTTTAAATCAGGATAGTCATAACAGTATTATTTTTCTTATAAGTCGTCATCATACTTATTTGGCCAATAGGAAAACAACCAAGATTCACTGTGAATGTCGCAATTTGGGCTCAAACTTCTAAAACTTTATCAAAAATCTGTCAAGTCTTGAAATGCCATCCAGCAATATAAATTTCATTAAGTTATTCAAAAATATGTTTTCTACGGGTTGGTTCATTATTTTTGGTAATTGGTTGACTGATGTTTACATTCTGACAGTTTTTTCAGAAAACAACCAAAAATTTATTTTCGATCGTCAATAGGCTACAGCGCGATATTCTGTATCACAATGTAGTAAGACAGTGCGGGCGCCGGAACTCGCCCTCTAATGATTATATAAAATAAAAAACTCTGGCTACGTTATTACGATAGTTGCTGGGTTCATCATGGCTGATCTGAGCCATGATCTGAGCATCTACTTCTCATGTGTTTTGTTTTCATTTGTAGTTTATAATAAAACCAGTTTGGTTAATTACACTTTTTCTAACCATCTTTGAATTTGAATATTATTATTATTTATTAATATAGTAAACAATATTAAGTATTTTTTTCTTCATTTTCTTTCTTCTTGTCTTATCCGTGCATAATAATAATTTTAGTCAAAGAAATGTGAAACAAAAAACTGTAGCTAATAAATAATGATAGTTGACAGTCCGCTTATAGTATTGTTATAACAATTATTATTTGTGAATTATTATTATCATCATTAGTAGATTGTTGTAATATATATAATAATAAGCGTTTATATGTATCCATATATGATACAGCGAACCGTGCTGTGCGTAACGAACATTTTTGCGGTCGAGACAGGAATGCAATATTTTTTTAGGTAAGAGTACATTTTTTTAAAAAATAATTCAAAATTCCAAAATAATAGCTATGAGAACAAACTTTGTATCAATAGAATCAGCCAAAAATCTGCTTTAATTTGATATTACTTTCAATAGTGTACACATTTTTTGAGTGATTTTTTTGCACTTGCTACATAATTGTTGTTTATGTTGTTTAGATAATAATAATAATAATAAAATAATAATAATACTAGATGAATTGATTTGAACATTCTTATTATATATTGCTTTTAAAACAATACAACAATAATAAAGACAACAACAACAATAATAATGTTTATTTACTCTGATAAGTAAATCATCAAGGTGATAAAAACATTTATTACCATTGTTTGTCCATATGTAATATCAAATAATAAATAATATAAATACCGACAAAATTTAAATTAATTATTAATAAATAAATAAAAATAACATTTGTAAAAAATATTATATGATTTTATATGATAATATTATATTATTATAATAATATAATATTATAATAATAATTATTATATATATGTATGTGATAGTAGATAATAGATGCATGTAAAAATTAACAAATAATATTATTATTATAATTATTATTATTAGTTAGTTAGTAGGTAGTAGTAGTAAAAGTAATACTTACTATACCATATCAGTGCCTAATATATCACTTCGATACGCTTGCTCAAAAAACAGTATAGCTGAATGATAATATTTATAGAAATCAAAGTACTGAATAGCTTGGTAAATACACTTTATAGATACTTAGACATTGCATTGGTAAGTTTGAGTTATTTAATGAAAGTAGAGCTTACTTAAAATGGCCGCCATCAGAGGTTCATGCAGCTATATCTCATTGGTCAAACCTCAATGTCACGTGACCTCTGTATAACCAATAACGTTTAGATAAGCTGGTGATATCAATAATAGTGCATTGTGCTCAGCTCGGCAGTGCAGAGCAATGAATGAATAGTCATGTAGATAACTCAGTTAATGAGCCTTGAAAGCACAGGCTAAGCTATCAATAGAAAGGCTTCCATGTGTTTCCTTAAAAAAGAACCTCACCTTACCATATTCATGCAATAGAAGTTGTTATTAGTTCTAAGGAAGCATGCAGACTTTAAGCTGTCAACTGCTACCGTGGACTCAGATCCTGCCTTAGCCTAGCTAGTTACTACACACATGAGCCCTCACCATCTTCAGCTTTGTGTTTGGTTTTTTCTTCTTTTTTTGCTAGCCTCTGATAGACTCAAATAGAAACAGAGCTTTGCAATATTACAACCAAAACAAAAACAGTGAACAAGTGGAACATAAATTTTCCTAACATACTCTAACTACAATGGCAATAATGCAAACTTCCTCTGGCATGTAAATATATCTAATTAAGCGCTTGCGCTCACAGCGTTATTTAATAGTAACTAGCAATAACAGCCGAAATCAGATTTGAAACGGAACTGATGCCATTAAATTGATTTGTGCGAAGGCAGTTATTCTTTAAATAGAAAAAAATCTGTTTGCTGACTAAAAAGTAACTTGCATCAACAAACTTGGCTGAGAAAATAAAAAGTGTACACTATAGTTTTCTTTGCTATTCTCAGTGCCAATTTTCAAATGGCCCCAACTTGCTCCAATGTCAACTCTCATTGCTGCTACTGCATTGCTGAGTGTAATTCTTCCACTGTCAGGTATCTTGCTAGCTATCATAAAGCATTGGATGTCACTGGAATCATTAGTTATGTAATTCTCTGAAGCATGTGTCTGCAATTACCCTAATGTCAGTTCCCTGGTTGCTTTAGCTGTAATAAAGACCGGACTAACTTACTAACACCAGCTATAGTGTTATATAAGAGGAAAACCACAAAATAACTCTTAAGAGATAGCTGATGAAATAGCTAACATTTATTACATCAAAGTTATTTGCTTGCACTCTCACTCTAGTTAGCTTTTAACCCAAAGTTGCAAATACAGCTCGCCAAAGTGTTTCAGTGGTGAAAATTATCGTATGGACTTTGCCATAATACAAAAACTAGAAACGTTCTAGATCTATTGTTGTTGCGTCGTTGGTCTACCCCTGGACTTGCTTTTCTCTAGCTGTTTCCCAAATGTAACTAAGCTTCATCAGCTAGAGAGCATTTTGCACTAGCTGACACCAATATCCATTGTGGTCAACATTCATACAAAATTTTCTAAATTTTTGTTTCAAAGAAAAGTTTCATTGCTTAAATAAACTTTATTGAAAAATCATTTGCTACAGAATTTGGTTTTTCACCAATGCATATACTTGTGCTAACTGTAGAATAGATAATATCTAACAGTTTTTTTTAATGACAGTAGAAATGTCTCTCAATCAAAAGTTTTAGTTCAGGCAAACTAGATTTCTAGTTAGACAAACATGGCAGTTAGAAGTAATAGCAGCGGCCATCACTTTGGTGAGATTTGGAAAAAAAATTGTATTAGTTGTTTGATTGTTTACTATATATAGTAGCGCATTCAACTGCAAAGTAACATTACGCTGGTAGTAGGAATGAGACTATTAATATTGTAGCTGTACCAATAGTATCAGCTGCCCAAAAAATTGCTTAGTTTACTTTTAGGGCCTTAACTACATTCATAAATGTGTAATGGCAGAAAAGAGTTGGTATAGAACATTTCTTCAACAACTAGTCAGTGGTTAGCAAAATTTATTCATGATAATTTCGTTTCACAATAGAACAAACAAGTATTTTGTAACGTGACCTACAGAAGAAGAGGGGCAGTAAAGTTGCTACCAAACAATTGAATCTACTTTGCAGTTTAGTTTGTCGGGCCCAGCTTTCACGCCTCCTTTTAATTAATCACTCATTCTCAGATGATACATCTAGTGACAGGGTGTTATCCTGCGAAAAATGTGAATCATGCAATAAACTGTAAGATAGCATTATAAGTCATAGAAACCTGTGGATTATGTAACAGCAAAGGGCACAATCATACAACACCCCATATAGTGGTACTTGCTGACAGTTTATCTTAGGATCAGCAGCGCATGTTGGCATGAAAACAATTGGTTTTTAATTTTTTCTACAAGGTTTCTCCGTGCTCTTAAACTATTGAACCTCTGACGTTCATATCTTGTAAAATAATTTTTCGACGTGTCAGCAAGCTTCTTCAAACAGGGTTTTCTTTTTGTTCAATATATTTTAGGTCATACCTCTTGTGTTCGATCTAGGGTGAGAGGCCTGCTGCTAAACACTGGTGTGGATTTTAGATAGGTCATTATAGCCTGGTCAATTTCTATTTGTGTACCACTCCCATGCATTTTGTAAGCAGCCTCTACAAATAACAGTATTGGATGAATTTACGAAAATCTAAAACTTTTTCAAGACGTTTTTTTGCAATGCATTTGAAGAATGATGAGTATCTTTATTATTCAGAACTATTACAAATAGAGATCTAAATTAAGGCCACATATAAACAGTCACCTAGTCGAATACGTTTTAATAGACTAAACATATCAAGCATAAAGGAAATAAATGTTTATTCACATTGAGACACAGTCGGTGACACTGTGATGCTTGAATGTAAGTCACTACTTTCCAAGGTTTGAACAAGAAATGTTAAAAGAATAATAAAGATTTCAATGGGCTACCAAATTACAAGAATGCAGAGCAGTAAGTGAATTTTTTAATTCTTCCATTTGAACAATGTTGTAACTTGGTATGCCTTACTAGAAATTAGCCGGTATAAGGGAAGTTGTACAAACGTATCCTTTCCCTTCTGTCCTTTCAAAGAAAACCTCGACCAAAGTTTTGGCACTCCAATTGCTTTCAACATCTCCCTGACAGAGTGTGCAATGTTTTTTCCTTTTCTTCTAGAGAGGCTAGAAAGCTACAATGATGTGAAACAATAAATTGTTACTTTTGTTAGAAACAAAAAACTGAGCTCAAATGTTTCAAAGACAGTAAATTATTAGATTGGAACCTGTATTTGCTATTTTTTTTATCCTGCTGGTCTAAAAACTTATGCTAAATTTTTGTTGATCTCAAAGCAAGCTCAGAGTACCTTACATCCAAAGAAAGGATGACACAAATACAACACTTGTATCTTTTTGAGTGTAAAAACTGCAAAAAAATTACAGGTGAATAATAATTTTCATTTTCCTAAAAAGGACCCAACTAGCAATGATATCGGTGGATGGACCTGGTTTGATAAGAGCTTTGCAGCGGAATGGGATATATATTTAATGTAAAGCACAAACAGTTGTTTTACATTAAAGTTAGCCAGACATTGGCTTCAATTACTGAGTATTTCTCAAAAAATATAGGTGGAATAAAGTGAACGGCAACATCCAATACCCTTCAAAATATCACGACTATCAAATAGCACTATTCATTATAGAGCTACGATAAACAGAGAAGAAAAAGTTGCAATGACCAAGATACGATATTCAATAAAAATTCATTCAGATGAAATTAAGTGGCCAACTTGATTGCCAGTAATTACCCTAACAAAACCAGTAAGATACTAAAGCAAATGAAATTCATTGCAGCAAAAGTTGTAGCATTTTTGGAAAAGAATGAAGTAGTAGATTGGGTTGAGAGAGTTTTAAACTTAGAAGTTGAAATTAAGTTATTTAATTAGATGGAACTGCAGCAAAAAGTTGCTTTCTGAAAGGAATTGTAATGGCAATAAACCAAATTCTTCAACTTTGGCCAGAGAGTTCAAGAAAATTCAAGATATTTTTCAATCAACTGTTTTGTCATTGACATAAACACCGTCGACAGAGGATGCTAAAGAGTAACATTATTGTGAAGCAATTCAATGCATGAAATGACAAATGAATGTTTGTCCAAAAGCCTGATAACTTGCCCATGAAGCAAAAATATATTTCACAAAAGCCATAAAAATTGATAAGACCGCAATCCAGGAAGCTTCCAGTAATAGTTATCTCAAGTTTCGCTAATTGTTGGTTGTACACAAACTTTTTAAGCTGTTCTTAACTGGTCTTATAATTAGATTTGTAAAGCAGCACGATGAGAAGGAGTGCTCAATAGAAATTAGGAGAAAACAATGATTGTCTAACATAAAACTGGCAGCTCAGGTGGAGTTGTTGCCCTTTTAATATTTTAATTGCACACGTTTGACGCATCTCAAGGCATAGCACTAACAAGGAATTCTCAGTGTGCTAAGACTAAACTTTGCGGTTCAGCATTTTACTTGCATCTGATTATGTTATGATTTCCAAGGCAAGATTTTAATTAATGTTTTAGATTTAAATTTTTTAGGAACATGTTCCATAATGTAATAAAAATATATTTTATATTTACTAAAAACTCCCTGAAGCAAAAGTGCTTCTTGAAAACGGAGTGAGTGATGGCTTTAGTATCAATAAAACTGCTGTAATTTTTTAAAATTTTGAGATGAAAATGAGCATTGGAATAATTTTGCATGATGAAATAATAACAACACACCTACATTGTATTCAACCTATGCTTGACTAAGAGAGGCTCATTATGGAGTTTTTACAATGACGTTAAATACATAAAATCTTGTTTCTCTCCTCCTTGCTACTCATTGCCAGCTGACCAAGCTCTTCAATTGTGTTGAATGGCTCAGGAAAACTGTCCACCAAGTCAAGTTGCTCGTTCTGGTGGTTTTTATCAATTTTTTTTTCAAATACTTCAATTCTGTTGAGAATTTGTTGCGTGGTGTCTAAGAAGCATTGCTTCAGCGTAAGTAACTCTGCAAATACAGATAATATTAAATATTGCTTGGTACAATGAATTTAAAACCAGCTAAAACATGCTAGATTTTTTCAAGAATTTTTATTCTTTATACTTGAAAGTACTAATACCGCATCCTACCTCTCACAATTCTCTCTTGGCCACTTCCTTAAAAGCTCTCTGCAATACAAAAATTCCATATAGCTTATTTTGTAAAGCACAGCTCCTTAGAAAGTTAGCTAAAAAATGTCAACATGGACTATCGTGCCTCAAAAGGAGTAGCATCAACACAAAATTTCACCTCTATTATTATTAGCTTTTTGACGTTTTGGGGTGGCGCCATCATCAATGCAAACCACATCTCCCCGTGTTGCTCTCCGTACACGTCTTTTTGGCTTGACTGTAATCACCTGAACATGGGGTACACACAATTGTTTTGTATTTTTTAATAGCACATATATGATGAAAGTAGTCAGTGAACAAGCTTTGTTTTAAACACTGGCAACATAGCAACATGCAAAGTGGTAACTAATAACAAACAATTTGAATCAAAAACGTTGAAAAACTTGCTTTAGAATTTTGGTTGTTTTATCGCAACAGATCAGTTCAACATAACTTTGTAAATTGATACTTAATGATGAGTTTTGAGTTGTACACTCATAAACGCATAGCGAACAGTTCAAAACTACAGCTGATAACCATAATCGCAATCACTACTTGTTATAAAAATAGTTATAACTTCAGACTTTTTCATGCATATGAACAAAAATGTACTTTGTATATGCACGCGAGATATATTCTGTTTGTTGAGATATTGCAATTCGAAAAATTCCAAACCTTATAAAAGAAACTGACTATGGTACGATAAACTCGACATGAGGTAGACAATGACTGACGTGCAGCTGAAGCCGTAGCTGCTGCAATAGAATATTACTACTCAAAATTGAATTTCACACAGTTACATGTATGCGCTCATACCTGTTTTGGAAATGATAGCAACATCAAACAACTGCCATTCAGGATCTGGCAATTCATGACGCTTCACTTTGTTTGTGATAGTGTTGATGATTTATTGGGCCAATAGCTCATAAGCTTTCCCTGAAATAACAAGCGACAGTGTGATATATCAAACAGGTAAATAGGCAGGTATCTGCTCAAATAAACATGTATAACTAAACTGTCAAGCGTTCTCATTATAAAATTTTGTAACAAAAAAGTACACACAACAACAAAAAATAACACAAAAATTTATAATTTTGCATGAATAGTTTATCTGCATACAATTTCACGTTGGTAATGAAACAAATATTGATTATTTCCAACAACTTGCTACAGGCACTAAACAGAAACATTACACATGAAGAGAAATGCCTTCCCTTGCGACAATACTTTTTTAATAGCAAACATCTAGTACCAACAACTGTTTGATAAAAAATTTTGAAACAATTCTTTTAACCACACATGTAGTTCCAAAGTTTATGCAGTAAACAGTATTGTTGAGAACTATCCCTGAAGCATTTTTAAACTACTTGAAAACAAATTCTGTTAAGCTATAGTTCTCACCTCTCTTCGAACTAGCCACTGGCTAGTAATTATTTCTACAGTTTTATCACCTAAAAACTCTACAACGACAAATTCCAGAGATGTCATTGCCATTGCTTGCTTTAGTAGGAAAGGCTAACTGGAAATGATGTTTATTGCTATTATACATTGCTCACTTGAGACTACATAAGAGAAAAATGAGATAATTATAACTGATTCATTCATTTTCTGATGGGATTAAATATCTCACTCTCCATTGTTTAATGTAAGCTCCAGTTTGGCAAAAATTCAGGAGTGCACTCTCTAAACAGATCTCCAGCTGTGAAGAGCTCAGTGTAATTACCATTTAATAGTGCAGTTCAGTCTCTGAAGTTGAAAGCTCATAGCTTTGTCTTATGTGAGATGATAACTTTTTCAAATGATCTTTTCATGTATAACAACTAGCTTACCAATGAGCTGTGAAAACTGAAGTTCTGTTGGTGTTAAGTTGGTAAAGTTGATGAAATAAATTATTTACCTAACATGGGCTTTTACTGGGTTAGATAAAAATGTAAAAGTTGGTTTTCAGAGCGTGAGCTCATAATTCTTGTACTAATATTTTCTGGTTTGCACTGTAGCAACAGAATATCTACTCACTTCTACAGAGAGATTACAAGAACTTATTTTCAATTTAAAATCTATTATTCCTACTTTTTCTGTCAAGCTGAAAAAGCATATTCCCGCAGCAGTGTGTTAGATTGTACTGATTTGCTTGTAATGCCATTAAAAAAAATAAAACTACAACCTTTTTAATGAAAATAATTGCAGCCAGCTAAAATTATTTACTAATACGATTGCCACTGTAACCATTTGAACTAATGGAAATAACTCACCAGGACAGTTTGCAAGGTGACTTTGCTTGAAAGTAGAGCTGTAAACAAAATTGAAACTTCTTTGTACAGAATAATGGCAATGTTCAGCAGCAATTTATAGAAAGTGAACATCATGAATTCATTCTCAGTTCTAGGTGGTTTGATTTATTGTTTGAATTTCTGAGCTTTAACAAATACAAGTACAAAGTTATTGTTCGTGCATTTGTACTTTAAATCTTCTGTTTATGGATTGTGATTTTCCTTTACATATTGTTCTATGAATTGGGATAATTAGCTATCAAATTTCCGATAATTTCTAATACTAAGTGCTTTACGTAAGTTCATTGTTCAAAAGTTTGAATAGAGGCAAGTTCAAATAATTTTAATCCTTTGGCTGTTGCAAAGCTTTGTATATTCTAGTAGCATGCATATTGTTGTAGTTGCCTTCATGGCTGTTTCATACAATTTTCTCTGTCAGCAAAATGCATACTTTGTCACTGTATTATTTAACATTTGAATGTCTGGGATGGCAAGGTTAGCATACGCTACATGTTTCTCCAGTGAGTAACATAACCTATGCATACGTGAAGAGGGAGAAGAGTCTCAATTGTTTGAAATGTAGTTGTGGAGGAGTTGTTTTCTCGTGTGATGTTTATTGCTCTGTGCAATCTACCCAGTAAGCTACTGGTAGGGGGTTATTCTTGATGTCAACCTGTTCTTTTAGAATATGTTTATGGTGAAAAGTGAATGGATAAAACTTTAATTGTAGTGAAAGAAAGAATAGACTTACATAGTAAAATATCATAATATTTTTAGTAAAAAAAGGTTGAAGTTCCTTAGAATGTGTCACAATGAAAGAACAGTTCGAATTATTACTTTTTTTGCAATTTATGTCAAGACCAATATCATTGCTCAAAAGTGCTTTTCTTGAGGGATTCTGTTTGGCAAAACTAGTTTGTTTTTAAATAGTATGATGTTATTAAGAATTTGTTACATTTCAATGCAGTTGCTTGTTTGATGAAACATCGATGCAAGAGAAAGTGTCAAACTAGAAGTATCCTCAGCAAAGACAATTTTGGCCGTTGCTTGCAATAGACAAATCATTTTTCGGAGTTTTTTCTACGTACCTAATATACCCATTGCTATATTGGGAATTGTCTTACTTTAATAAGACAATGTTGGCAATGCAATGAGCTGGTTCACAGCAATCTAATGCAACTCCTCGGCTTTTCTTTGCTTTGTATTACTCCTCTTACATAGAATCTTCAATTACAGATACAATCCTAAAACATGAATAATTTAAGCTATGTTGAAATAGAAGCAAATGAACAGAGGTTTAGAAAACAAATCAACGTAACAGTAAAGTTTTAGAAATATTAGAAAAAAAAACTAATCACAGCAATGCGAATTTGCACAAAAAAGTTTATTGACATTTTTTAAACAAAGGTGATGTCGTATAAAAGTAATTGATTGAAAAATCGTTTAATCGGTTGTCTGAAATACGTATTCTGGAGTTGTTTTCAGGTGATTGCTGCAAAAGTGTTTTATTGGACAGCAATGAAATCTCTGTTATGGGAAAGTCATCGAAAGGTGATTGACAACAAGTTTTTGATGCTTCTATCAAAATTGTTTCCTGTTTGATGATTTATAAATGTCAGAAAAGGGCTTTAAACTTCTACAATAGCCAGCAGGCTACCTTTAGAAGCTTTAAAAATTGTTATTAAGCGATTCACTTTGACCGACACCTTCATCTTACCACTTTAGAGTATGTTAACAAACTTTGCGGTGGCATTTTCAGTACCATCTTTTGCAGGAATAGCCAAAAAAATGTCTTAAAAACATTTAGGCATTCAAGTATTTGTAATGTGATGCAAATTCGTTTTTTATCCATTTTTATGATCACCTTTCGAAGACTAACCAAATAAAAACGTTTAAAAGACGTTTTGATTTTCAAGTATTTGAAATGTGTTGCAAAAGCAGTTTTATATACATTTTTACAATCACTTTTCCTAAACTAACCAAATAAAAACGTTGAAAAGATGTTTTGGCATTGAAGTATTTGAAATGTGTTGCAAAAGCCGTTTTTTATACATTTTTACAAACACCTTAAATAGACTAACCAAATAAAAACGTTTAAAAGATGTTTCGATTTTCAAGTAGTTGAAATGTGTTGCAAAAGCAGTTTTTTTTACATTTTTACAAACACCTTTCCTAGACTAGCCAAATAAAAACGTTTAAAAGATGTTTCAATTTTCAAGTATTTGAAATGTGTTGCAAAAGCCGTTTTTTATACATTTTTACAAACACCTTTCCTAAACTAACCAAATAAAAACGTTTAAAAGACGTTTTGATTTTCAAGTATTTGACATGTGTTGCAAAAGCCAATTTTTATACATTTTTACAATCACCTTTCCTAGACTAACCAAATAAAAACGTTTAAAAGACGTTTCGATTTTCAAGTATTTGAAATGTGTTGCAAAAGCCATTTTTTATACATTTTTACAAACACCTTTCCTAGACTAACCAAATAAAAACGTTTAAAAGACGTTTCGATTTTCAAGTATTTGAAATGTGTTGCAAAAGCAGTTTTTTATACATTTTTACAAACACCTTAAATAGACTAACCAAATAAAAACGTTTGAAAGACATTTCGATTTTCAAGTATTTAAAATGTGTTGCAAAAGCAGTTTTTTATACATTTTTACAAACACCTTTCCCAGACTAACTAAATAAAAACGTTTAAAAGACGTTTTGATTTTCAAGTATTTGAAATGTGTTGCAAAAGCCGTTTTTTATACGTTTTAACAAACACCTTTCCTAGAATAACCAAATAAAAACGTTTAAAAGATGTTTTGATTTTCAAGTAGTTGAAATGTGTTGCAAAAGCAGTTTTTTAAACATTTTTACAATCACCTTTCCTAGACTAACCAAATAAAAGAGTTATAGAAACGTTTTTGTTTGCAAGTAATTAAAACATTATAAAAATAAACGTTTTTTTTACTTTTTTTGCAAAAATTTTGACTTTGAATGACGTTTTATTTGCATTTTTATAAAACGCTAACTGACTTTAACCAAGAAAAAACGTCAAATAAACGTTACAGGTGCAAAATCACTAAATGGTCTTACGAAAAACGTTTCCTGAAGGTTTATTCACTAACGTTTATCAAACAGAGTTTGAGAAACATCAAAAAGACAGCTTTATATATGGAAGTCGTAGAAAAGTGACCGATTAGACATTTTTAATACATTTCTATCCAACTGAATTTGTACTCAACCAAAAAAAAGCGTTATAAAAATGTTTTTAATTTTCCAGGATACGAAAAGGCATTTTTGCGACGTTTTAAAAACGTTTCTTAAATGTTTCACTGCAACCAACCATTTATTTACCATTAAAAAACGTTTTGAAAAAGACATGCGTTTGCTGGGAATAGAGTTCTAAGAGGCAGTCTAATGATACAGTTCAAAAGGTAATATCTGCTGCACAGTCTTTATCCTTTAGCTTCTATGCCTCCTTCTCTACCTCTCACTCTCAGGCTATGAGAGGGTACCCCACATGTTCTTACCTCAATGTACCAGCTGAGGAAGGAACCGTGCAGTATTCTATCAATAATACTCCATAAATAGTAAGTACTCGAATTCTGGGGTAGCTACGGTTAGTTTCTGGCCTGTTAGGGGGTCGTTTTTGGGGCCCATCCTCTTATGGGTATGCCACATGAGCCAGAATATCACCCGTATCCACGCATGATGACACATCCAGTGTAGGATGAAGCAGAATGGACATGGCGTATTCATCGTTCTCTCTGTCGTGTGGTGATTGGTTGATTTCTTAACCCACAGCGACTTATTGTGATGAAGTTGTCTAGGTCAAGGTTATATTGATTCTCAGCCATGCTTGCAACAAACACATATAATAGTTATATAGTAGCGTATTGTAATAATTATACGATTGTTGGTGCTGATCAGAAACTGTTCTGGACTCAAACTGTTCTACCTCTCGAATATTCGATCGAGGCTAACATATGCATGCCCAGCGTGGTCAGGACTGCTAACTGAAAACAGCCTCAATCAAATTATCAGAGTAGAGAAATCAGCCATGATAGTAATGAATGCAGATCTAGACTATGAAAGCTGCCTCAAAACACATAACATTCTACTTATTATGAAATACATTGAGCAGCAATGCCAAAACCACTACCAAACAATTACTATCCAACGACAACCATCCTCTTCACCAAAACATTATGAAGAACACCAACTGCCAAACAAGAGTGTCATTGGCAGTGAGAATGCCTCGCTGTAGGACTGAGAAGTTGAAAAGAAGTTTCTTTTTCAAATTTGCTAATTGCTAGTGAACAGTAATTTTTGATTTTCTCTTTTATTTTGTTTCAGTATTGTAACACATTTTCACGATTATTTTCACCCGAGGGCATCAAACTCTCTGATATATGGAGGAAAAAATGAAGCCTATCCTAAACAAACAACAAAACAATTGCAACGTACTCTTGCTACTACACATGGTTTATAACTTATCATTATTATCACATTATTTGCTGAGTACCTCCAGGTTAATAATACTACTATCCCGTATAAAATAATAATAGCAATAACCATAAATGAGTAAAGGAAGTCGTAAGCAAGTAATAATTAAATAATTGTTATTGCTTTTTATTATTAATAATAAATGATAATAATAGTTATTAATTATTAATAATAGTTAGAGAGTAGTAGTTTACAACCATATAATAATAGCTTAGCTTTGTGCGAAATCATACTTGATATCATGATGATGTTGTATGATGAATCTGTCAGTTCATTATTTTCATATTCTGTTGGTTCACATTCTGACTGCGAAATGTTTTAAAATTAAAACCCACGAGCAATAATAATTCTTAATAAATTGTTCAAGTGCGGCTCCAAGATGGCGTCGAGCTCACATCCGGCCTAATTTTGGACCAATTAGTTGGTGTTCTATCTCTTCTAATTCTATGATATTCACTGAACTAGCTTACTTTACTACCTACTCTCTCTAACCAGAGAAAAGCACGACCTCGTGCTTCGCAACCAACAACGGAACAAAAAACCTCCTAGGGGGCTTTCGCCAAATTTAAGTACGCTTAACGACGAGCTGGAGAAAGCCAGGGCCTCCACCATATGATTTGAACAGAGCTGTGGGGAATTAATGTCTCACCTTGTGCACTTATTGTGAGCAGTATTCCCCCAGATCAATGTCTACGGAATGTCGTATAGAATTAGGTTGCGGTCTAGCTGTGAATAATGTTAGTCTCTGGTTAAGTGTCTATGTAGTCGGTATCATCTGCAGGTAGGTATTAGCTCCTGTAGGTAAAAACTACAACACCAAAGGTAGGTTACTCTATACTTGACTTTGAGTGCCTGTAGACACCGTTGTCTCTATCTCTCAATCTAGTACTATGTACACTGACTCCTTGGTGGTTGTAGGAGCATGCAGTGCTGTAGAATATCTATACGAATTACATGCTAGAAAATTCAGTAATACTAAGATGTATAGAAGAGTGTTTTGCGTGAGATATTGTCTGTTCAATAGCTATGCGTAAAGTGACTATATAAAAATCTATTACTATTCTTTAAACTGGGAAGAATTGTTGGAGTTATTTTCTCAAGATAATTTAGTTAGATAAAAGCATACAACTCCAATATGATAATTTGATATTTATTCATTGGTCTAAAGTAGTAATATATGAGCAGATCTCCCTACCAAGTGTTTTTTTGTGGATTAGACCTTGGGGTGAAAACAATGGGTTGTGACGTTGGATGGATTCGCCGAGTTAATATTGTATTTCATTTGAGGGGCATTTGAGTGGCATTTAGGTGGCATTTGAGTTTTGATTATTTTTTTACTTAATTTGAACTTATATGTCATATAGAGTTTATATTGTATTTCATTTGAGGGGCATTTGAGTGGCATTTCAATCGCTTTGACCAATAAATTGCCACAGGATTCACCCGCTTTTTGCAAAAAAAGTTCGATTTTCAAAATTTTTTTAAAATTCATCTATACATGATATGGTAACAAATTTAAGCTCATGAGAATCAGCATTCTCTTTTCTCTTAGTAGAATAAATAACAGATTGATTTCACCTGTCTAAACTACTTTTATTATTTTTTTAGTTCGGAGACCATTTTTTAGTAATGCTCTCAGCAGATCAACCAGTTACAAAAAAAAATAACACACTAGACAAGAAACTGATAGCACAGATGAAAAGAGGACAAAATTCTGATAAGACTAGCCAAATTTGAAGCAAAAATATGCAAGAAAAGTGTTAGAACAC
Organism: Cryptosula pallasiana; assembly: GCA_945261195.1. NCBI lineage: Eukaryota > Metazoa > Bryozoa > Gymnolaemata > Cheilostomatida > Cryptosulidae > Cryptosula > Cryptosula pallasiana. Next base: position 20,777,667 of record OX183130.1, read on the forward strand.
TGCAACAACATTTGGACACTTGTTGCACAAATGACCGAAAATTTCGGAAATTTTTTTTTCTGAAAATAATTATTATTTTCATTACAGGCAAAAATAAAGCCCTCATTGGTGCACGAATGAACTAGAAACATTTAGAGCTACATTTTGATGTAAAGAACAACATCAATCAACAACTTTTCAAAAATAACAAAAAAAAATTAAAATTAATTATTTATTATCAATGCCGTATCTAAATAATTAATTACTAGCTTACTAACCTTCAATTCTATTATCAGAGGGCTCAAACAAGCTAAGATATTAATAAACTAACTAAATCAGAAGAAGAAAACAATGTGCTTGCTCCTTTCCAGAAAAAAATTGTCCATAATTATCAAAAATATTCCGAAATTGAAAACCGGAAATGTCTGGTCAAGGATATTTGGAACTGTTTCCGTTTAGAAGGTCGTACAGTCTTCAAACAAAAACCAGAAAATAGGCAATTCTGTGCTCTACACGATGGTATAAAAATTATTCATGTCAGTCTACACAAACGTTTGCAATCCTTTCCGAAAACGTGACGGTTTTTGCTACGAGCATTGCTCGTAGAAAAAAAGTTGGACAGATAACTCCACTACGAGCATTGCTCGTAGTAGAACTTGAAAAAGTTTAAGTGGCATTTGAGTTTTGATTATTTTTTTACTTGATTTGAACTTATATGACATATAGATTTTGAATGTATGGCATTCAAGTTTTGATAATTTTTTTACATAATTATATACATACTTGAGAGAAAGAAAGAGATAGAGGAGAGAGAGGGAGGAGAGAGGGAGAGAGAGAGGAGAGAGAGATTTTTTAGTTTTCTATACATTCATGTATATATGGTTTATTATGGACGTATTTATGGGTATATTTATATCTACATAGAGAGAGGAGATATATCTACATTGAACAAATATATTGATCAAAAATGAAAACTATATGATTATATACCTGATTACATAATAAGTAGGGAAAATCTTCCTATATAATATAGCTAGAGTCAGTAAATACTAAGTTATACAAAGCAATACAACTTGTAATGACAATCAATGCATTCATACATACATACGGTATCTTGAGAGAGAGAAAGAGAGAGAGGAGAGAGAGATCTTTTAGTTTTCTAGCAATTAATGTATATATGGTCAATTATGTACATATTTATGGGTATATTTATATCTACAAGGAGAGAGAGAGAAGAGAGGAGATATATCTAAATTGAATAAATACATTGATTAAAAATGAATCATTATATGATTATATACATTTATTACATAATAAGTAAAGAAAATCTCCCCACATAATATAGCTAGAGTCAGTAAATACTACGTAATAAATACAAAGTAATAACAGTTAATGCATAGTTTGTTCCTTTACAATGATGTCTTTGATGTAGTGATGTTATATCTTAGGAAGGAAGACTTCTGTTCTATGTGCTTTTAATTCGTAATGAACTGAAATAAAAAAATTGTGTATTAGTATAGAATGATTAAGCAAAAATGTAAAATAATTACATGAATTTGAATTATAGTTCTAGTTACATTGGATAGTTTACATTATTAGAAAAGGGAGATAACTCACCAAGTTACATTGTTCAACTTGTTCTTTCTTGAGCATTATTTTCACCAAGTGCTTTTGATTCTCTTTCATCTATCTGAAACAAAACAAAAAATGCTTGCTTTATAAATATGTTGTAAAAAAATACACTAATTACACCAAAAAAGTGCTTTTTTTTTACCTGAAAAAATGTATATGTTCAACATTTTGTTGTTAAAACTATGCTAATTACACCGAAAAAGTCCTTTTCTTTACCATGAAAATGTATATATTAAGCATTTTGTTGTAAAAAATACACTAATTACATCAAAAAAGTCCTTTTTTCACTTAAAAAATGTATATATTCAGCATTTTGTTTAATTTATGGTAAAAATTAGTAAAACTCACCTATAGTGATATGATTGCCTTGAGTTATAGATTAGCTTTTTGACCTCTTGTTCTGGACAGTTTTTTTCAGCATCATCGAAATATAATATAAGTAATTTGAGTCTTCAATGGTTTGGTATCATCTAAGCAGGAGAGAAAGTAATGTTGTGTAACATTGACTCTTCATTGGTTTGGTATCATCTTGTCTTCAAAATTGATGTAGTTTGAGTCTTCATTGGTTTGGCATCATCTAAGTAGGTGGATCTTGAAAGGAATTCTTGCTGTGTTGGAGAAGTGTGCTGTCTTCAAAATTGATGTAGTTTGAGTCTTCATTGGTTTGGTATCATCTAAGTAGGTGGTAGATCTTGAAAGGAATTCTTGCTGTGTTGGAGAAGTGTGCTGTCTTCAAAATGGATGTAGTTTGAGTCTTCATTGGTTTGGTATCATCTAAGTAGGTGGTAGATCTTGAAATGAATTCTTGCTGTGTTGGAGAAGTGCGCTGTCTTCAAAATCGATGTACTTTGAGTCTCCATTGGTTTGGTATCATCTAAGTAGGTGATAGATCTTGAAAGAAATTCTTGCTGTGTTGGAAAAGTGTGCTGTCTTCATCTTCATTGGTTTGGTATCATCTAAGTAGGTGGTAGATCTTGAAATGAATTCTTGCTGTGTTGGGGAAGTATGCTGTCTTCAAGTAGGTGGTAGATTTTGAAATGAATTCTTGCTGTGTTGGAGAAGTATGCTGTCTTCAAAATCCATGTAGTTTGAGTCTTCATTGGTTTGATTCAAAATCGATGTAGTTTGAGTCTTCATTGATTTGGTATCATCTAATTAAGTCGTAGATCTTGAAAGGAATTCTTGCTGTGTTGGAGAAGTATGCTGTCTTCAAAATTCATGTAGTTTGAGTCTTCATTGGTTTTGTATCATTTAAGTAGGTGGTAGATCTTGAAATGAATTTTTGCTGTGTTGGAGAAGTATGCTGTCTTCAAAATTCATGTAGTTTGAGCCTTCATTGGTTTGGTATCATCTAAGTAGGTGGTAGATCTTGAAAGGAGTTCTTGCTGTGTTGGAGAAGTCGACTGTCTTCAAAATTCATGTAGTTTGAGTCTTCATTGGTTTGGTATCATCTAAGTAGGTGGTAGATCTTGAAATGAATTCTTGCTGTGTTGGAGAAGTGTGCTGTCTTCAAAATTGATGTAGTTTGAGTCTTCATTGGTTTGGTATCATCTAAGTAGGTGGTAGATCTTGAAAGAAATTCTTGCTGTGTTGGAGAAGTGTGCTGTCTTCATCTTCATTAGCTTGGTATCATCTAAGTAGGTGGTAGATCTTGAAATGAATTCTTGCTGTGTTGGATAAGTGTGCTGTCTTCAAAATTGATGTAGTTTGAGTCTTCATTGGTTTGGTATCATCTAAGTAGGTGGTAGATCTTGAAAGAGATTCTTGCTGTGTTGGAGAAGTGTGCTGTCTTCATCTTCATTAGCTTGGTATCATCTAAGTAGGTGGTAGATCTTGAAATGAATTTTTGCTGTGTTGGGGAAGTATGCTGTCTTCAAAATCTATGTAGTTTGAGTCTTCATTGGTTTGGTATCATCTAAGTAGGTGGTAGATCTTGAAAGGAATTCTTGCTGTGTTGGAGAAGTGTGCTGTCTTGAAAATTGATGTAGTTTGAGTCTTCATTGGTTTGGCATCATCTAAGTAGGTGGATCTTGAAAGGAATTCTTGCTGTGTCACATAAGTAGGAGAGAAAGTCATGTTGTTTTACATCTATCGTTGGTGTTGGTAGATCTTGACCGCATGTTTATAGTCTTTGCTACTGCTGCATTTCGTCTCAAACAAGAGTCCAAAGTAGACATCATAACTACAAAATACAAAAAATTGTTAGTTACAATTGATTCATTTATTTTCATTGGCTTTATCTACATAGAGTAGCGAAGAAAAAGTTTGTGTGAGTATAAAACTATCTAGTAGAGATAAATTTATATCTAGGTTCAACTAGCATTGAATAATTATTATTATTTTGTTAATAATAAATAAGTAGAGTCGGCTACTTTACTAGAACTTGGACAAACACTTATTTTAAAAATGAATAATTAGAGCTTTCTACTAGTGTTAAATAATTAATGATCATAATTTACCTTATCACCACTTAGAGCCAGATGATTTAATTAACTAAAGACAAATAATTATTTTAGCAATTCTTACCTTGATGCTGGATGTTCTCCTAGTAGCTGTAGTAGATGATGGTTCTCCGCTTGCTGTTGAAGAACTGGATGCTTTCTGTGTGAAAACAGTGGCTCTTAAATAGCTAAAGTTGCACTGATTAAACCCTATGAATCAGCATTTTTTTCCAATGCTTTCGCGGGAATAAATAGTTTATTTTCACGCGAATAGAAACCGTTGCTTTCGCGGGAATAAATAATTTATTTTCACGCGAATAGAAACAGTTGCTTTCGCGGGAATAAATAGTTTATTTTCACGCGAATAGAAACCGTTGCTTTCGCGGGAATAAATAATTTATTTTCACGCGAATAGAAACCGTTGCTTTCGCGGGAATAAATAATTTATTTTCACGCGAATAGAAACAGTTGCTTTCGCGGGAACAAATAGTTTATTTTCACACGAATAGAAACTGTTGCTTTCGCGGGAATAAATAGTTTATTTTCACGCGAATAGAAACCGTTGCTTTCGCGGGAATAAATAATTTATTTTCACACGAATAGAAAGAGTTGCTTTCGCGGGAATAAATAGTTTATTTTCACGCGAATAGAAACCGTTGCTTTCGCGGGAATAAATAATTTATTTTCACGCGAATAGAAACAGTTGCTTTCGCGGGAATAAATAGTTTATTTTCACGCGAATAGAAACCGTTGCTTTCGCGGGAATAAATAGTTTATTTTCACGCGAATAGAAACCGTTGCTTTTGCGGGAATAAAGAATTTATTTTCACGCGAATGGAAACCGTTGCTTTCGCGGGAATAAACAGTTTTTATTCCCGCGAAAGCATTGGAAAAAATGCTGATTCATAGGGTTTACTCAGTGCAACTTTAGCTATTTAAGAGCCACTGTTTTCACTTAGAAAGCATCCAGTTCTTCAACAGCAAGCGGAGAAGCATCATCTACTACAGCTACTAGGAGAGCATCAAGGTAAGAAACGCTAAAATAATTATTTGTCTTTAGTTAATTAAATCATCTGGCTCTAAGTGGTGATAAGGTAAAAAATAATCAATAATCATTTAACACTAGTAGAAAGCTCTAATTATTTATTTTTAAAATAAATATTAAAAACTTGTGAAAATGAACTGGTAACATTACGTCGACTGAAATAATGCCTAAAACGTCTCGCATAAATTTTGGTCTGACCAAAAACGGACTGAAAACCTTTACCTTTAGAGCGAGTACAAAATTATCATAACTTGGTCAAGAGAACGACTCCATATCGTAATAGGAGGATAACTCCACAGTGCAACTAGTTGAGTTCTTCAACTAGTGTTAAATAATAATTTTAATCACTTACCTTAATACAGAAAGTCTCCTAGTAGTTGTAGTAGATGTTGATACTTCAGTCACTGTTGTTGGAGTGGATGCTTTCTGTGTAAAAGCGATGCTTCTTATATAGCTAGGTTGTACTAGGTACCGATTGACACGAGCTGATTCCAATGAAAAGCCTTTATAATATATAAGGTCTTTACGTAGAAAACTCACGCGAAAACTAAAAAAAAAAAACATTCTTCGCGGGAGTTTTCCGTCTTATATGTTATAAAGGCTTTACGCAAAAAACTCACGCGAAAACCAAAACTATATAAAAACTTCTTTGCGGGAGTTTTCCTTCTTATGCGTTATGACAGCTTTATGCAAAAAACTCACGCGAAAACGGAAAAATAAAAAAAACTTCTTCGCGGGAGTTTTCCTTCTATGTACTATAAAGGCCTTGCGCGGAAAACTAACGGTAAAAAAAAATTCCGTGAGTTTTCTGCATAAAGCCTTTATAACATAAAAGAAGGAAAACTCCCGCGAAAGAATTGTTTTGTATTTCCCGTTTTCGCGTGAGTTTTCCGTGTAAAGCCTTTATAGTATATAGAAGGAAAACTCCCGCGAAGAGAATTTTTTTACTGTTCAACTTTTCGCGTGAGTTTTCCGCGTAAAACCTTTATGACTTATAAGAAAGAAAACTCCCGCGAAGAATTTTTTTTTCAGTTTCGGTTTTCGCGTGAGTTTTCCGCGTAAAGACCTGCTTATATATTATAAAGGCTTTTCATTGGAATCAACTCCTGTCAATCGGTACCTAGTACAACCTAGCTATATAAGAAGCACCGCTTTTACACGGAAAGCATCCACTTCAACAACAGTGACTGAAGGATCAACATCTACTACAACTACTAGGAGACTTTCTGTATTAAGGTAAGGAATAATAAATAACTATTTAACACTAGTTGAAGAACTCAACTAGTTGCACTATGGAGTTATCCTCATATTACGATATGGAGTCGTTCTCTTGACCATAGAAGTATCTCTCCTAGATAATTTTATGCTCATAGAACCTATCCTGTTTGCGCTCAAGATCGCAGTCTTTTGGCATTGATTGACAGAATTGTCGTAGGTCCGAGAGAAAAAATAGGTTAGCCTTAAATGACATCTTGAACAACAGGTTGATTTAGAACTTTACAGCCAAAAAATGATTACAACTTTCATTATTGTATTGTTTTACTTTATTATCAACATATACCAGTTATTATTCATTGCATTTAATATGAAAAATAATTTTTACTGATAATGATTATTATTCTTATTATTATTACTATTGTTAATATTATTGTGATTTCATTTGGTTTTCATTGTTACTTTATTGAATTTTGTTCAAGTCTTGTGATCTAAATAATAAAAGAATGATAAATATTTATTTACCACTAGTTGAAAAACTTACCTACTTGCACTATGGAGAAAATAGCCTCCTACAACCAAATCCGTTTGTGTTACAAACCCTGTCTTTGGATATTGATAAAAATGTTATCTTCTTTGTATTATGATTAAATAATAATAAATAGCTCACATTTTTTAAAATATTTCTTATTTTTTGTCTTTTTAAATTGGATAGTTAAGATGGCAATTTTTGTATTTTGTAGACACGATGCCTACTTTGGACTCTTGTTTGAGACAAAACGCAGCAGCAGTAAAGACTATAAAACATCTGGATCAGATCCAATTGAAGTAATTGCAGATAACTAAAGGAATAACATGTACTACAGCATACAGAGTGAACAAGGTGTGTGTAGATTATTACTCAGTCTCATTACACTACTATTACTAAGAATTATTGTAGGTGTTGGATAAAGGATTAAGCAGTAATGTATTAGCAAGCATTAGCAATAAACATAGACTTTTCAACAATGACATTAACCAAAAAAAATAGTATAACAAAGTCATGTTTGAGCTAATAAGTTGTTGCTAAGATGTTTGAATTAACAACTAGGTAGCTAAAATAAGTTTTTCATGAGGATCTCCTGACAGTTGTGATTCCTTGAGTGGTGAGCAGACTTTTAAATCTACTGTAGTTATCTTTTGTTGATCTTATTGAGTCTTTATCAGTTAGTACATCTTGCAACAAATTCTTTGATAGCTTAGCGCTAAGCCATCTTCCCTTGAGTTTTATCCTGTCAGTATCCAGATCGTATTTTCCAGAATCTCTCAATTGATACAATATTTTTACACCTAACGCTTGATTGTCTTTACTAGCTGTCATGTCGGATACTTTCTTTTTAAACTCTTCTAATTGTTGCATCATTCTCTCCGAATCTCTATTGCTATCATCGTCAATTGTGTTTCTATCAAACGATGATGGTGAGAGCTTTGGTGTTTTAGCAGAGCTCCAGCTCTTCGGTTGCTTGTACTCTCCCCTAATCTTTCCAACATCACTCCGATAGGTTTTTGTGCTTTGAACATTTTCATTTGTCTTTTTGCGCTCAAGCAACTCCTTTTTGATTCCCATTACTATTTCATTCGTTTCAACCAAAATATTTTGGATTTTCTCGATATCTCTCACCATTTTGTCTTTTGTCGGGTTGTCATACAATGATGACGCAAACTTGTCTTGGTCGGTTGATTTAGCCCCACTGATCTTTTCCATCAAACTATGATACTCCTCTTCTGGTATAGCAAAATAACGTTTATCATATTTTAAAGGCGGAAGATTCATTTTGTATTGATATTAAAACCTGTGCAATCAGGATGATTATAGGGTCTAAAAAAAGCTACCTGTCCCAATCTGCATTAAAATTTGTTGTTTGTCAGCAATCAGTGTTTGTACCTCCTTGAAGCGCTACTACCTAATAAACTGAGTTGTGTACTGATTAGTTATTTGTAGCTCTTTTTGAAGCCTCCTCTCTCCTCTACCAAATACTCCTCTCTCCTCTCTTGCAGTTATTTCCCAAATACTGTAAATTTTAACCATCTAGAGGACTAATTTGGTGATTTTCCAACATATTTTATAGCATTCAATATATTTATTATGTCATAAATGTATATTATTCAATCTAGATATAAATATATCCATAAATATGTACATAATTATCCTTATATACATGGTTGTATAAAAAACTAAAAAATCTCTCTCTCCTCTCTTCTCTCTCCTCTGTACATAGCTATAAAATGTTAATATGGACATGAATTTGGACATGCGCATGTACATAAATATGAACATAGGTATGTACATAAATGGACATGAATATGGACATGTACATAAATGGACATGAATATGGACATGAATATGGACATGAATATGGACATGAATATGGACATGAATATGGACATGAATATGGACATGTACCTATTCATGTCCATTTATGCACATGTACATGAATATGGACATATGCGTATTTACTGACTCTAGCTATATTATATAGGAAGATTTTCCCTACTTATTATGTAATAAATGTATATAATCATACAATGATTCATTTTTGATCAATATATTTATTCAATGTAGATATATCTCCTCTCTCCTCTCTCTATGTAGATATAAATATACCCACTCTCCTCTCGCCTCTCTCTATGTAGATATAAATATACCCATAAATATGTACATAATTAACCATATATACATGAATGTATAGAAAACTAAAAAATCTCTCTCCTCTCTCTTTCTCTCAAGATACCATATGTATGTATGTATGCATTGATTGTCATTACAAGTTGTAGTGCTTTGTATTACTTAGTATTTACTGACTCTAGCTATATTATATAGGAAGATTTTCCCTACTTATTATGTAATCAATGTATATAATCTTATAATGTTTCATTTTTGATCAATATATTTATTCAATGTAGATAAAACTCCTCTCTCTCTCTCTTCTCTCTCCTCTCTCTCAAGATGCCATATGAGTTCGAATTATGTAAAAAAATTATCAAAACTTAAATGCCATACATTCAAAATCTATCTGCCATATGAGTTCAAATTAAGTAAAAAAATAATCAAAACTCAAATGCCACTTAAATGCCACTCAAATGCCACTCAAATGCCCCTCAAATAAAATACAATATAAACTCGGCGAATTCACCCAACGTCGTAACTCATTGCATAACCCCCCAGGCCAAATCCACAAAAAAACACTTGGTAGGGAGATCTGCTCATATATTACTACTGTCTAATTCTGGTCATAACACTATGTAGACATCTAGTAACTATATGCAATATAAAATTGCCACTTCAGTCACATGATTGTGTAGTTAGGAGCTGATACCTTTCATAACAAGTTGTTATCAATGGGTAAAAGCCTGGCTACACAATCGCAAAATCTGTGGTTATTGCACAAGAGTTCTGAAAGGTCAACGCATTTTCCTAAATGCATTGAAGTTTTTTCATTTGCAAAGTTTTAACATGCTTATATTATGCCTTGTGCTTAGCCCATGGGGCCGTAAAATATTGATTGTGATTGGCTAAAGCGGTCCACAATGCATCCAGTTATGCGCGCTTCAGTTAGTTGGATCTAACCGGATTCTTCTATACAAGGAGTTTTTCATGCACGTGGTGATTGGTTTAATAAATTTTTGACTGTGATTGGTTGTTGGCTTGTCCTAATTTCAAAATAGAATGACGGTTAGAATATTAACAATTGCTAACAATATTTATTAACATAGTTATTATATTACACAAATCATAAATTATCGTAATTATTATAAGCAAACATGTTGACCAATCAACATACATTATTATTTCAACCAATCATTACGAGCACGAAAAACTCTTTAATCCATAGTAATAAAAACTACTAACAAGACCACGACTTACTAGTTACACAACTAATATTGGTTATTACATCAGCAAAGATAGTATAACTTTTCATCGCAACGTAGTTCAATACACAGACTTGTGTTCGTGTAGCACCTAGCTTTTAGTGCATTGAAGTTGCACAACGCATAGCGCACAGTACTTGCAATTGTGTAGTTCAGGTTTCAATGCTCGACGACGCTAGCATGTTTTTGAACGAAACATTCACAATCGATCCGCATCAAACATTCAACCTGCCACACTATCGTGGACGTAGGTAACTAGTGACCAATAAATGGCCACTAGTAACTTTGTGCGAGCCTACTGTTGCATTGATAGAAGCAAAAATGATATTTTATTCGCTGTTTATTGTTTGCCCAATCACAGAGAAGTGATTTCAAACGAATGTCATCGGCCATTGTTGACGGTCAACAGCTCCACCTTCAACGAAACAGTGAACAATTGAGCGTTTGCGAACTCACATATGCGCACTTTCAATTCGTTTGTCAAATCGTTGGAAAAACAAGCTAGTGTAGCCAGGCCTTAACACTAAACTATTGTTCTACTCGATATCAAACTTTAGCTGATGTATTAAATGACCTTTTGTTTTCTAGTATTTAGCAACTTGCCAACTATTCAACTGAATGTCAAAGAGACTAGAGTAGAAAGCTTGTAGCTAGCCTCTTTTGATCCGCATGCATGACTGATGACTAGCTGTAGCGCTCTGACTACTGGTAACAGGTGAGTGTCATGTACTGTGTGTGGTCTATCATGGACTGGTCACACACACATTACTGTGATTAGGGAATGTTTGTATGTAAATAGGGAGAGTTCAGGGTTGACATTGATATTGTTATTTTTGTACCTTGCTCAAAACTTGGTCCTCTATTCCTGCCAATTCTTTGGTGCTTTCTTCGTATAATTTGGTTATTTCCGGGAATTCCTTTCAAACTTCTTTTGGTACAAAAAACTTTTTAACAATTTTTGCTCTAGACTAACAGCAGTTCTTAACTGAAAAATGAGTTGTTACTCTATGCATAGAAATTATGGGAGACGAAGGAAGCAGACAGAAGGAGAAGGAGAGACGTCAGAGACATCATGAATCAACGAGACCGGACAGATCTGTTGGTGCAGCGGATGGGCAGCAAAACAAATGTGAGTCTGGTGCATTATATAACTGTATTGTTGTATATATTATATAACTGTAGTGTTGTATATAATATATAACTGTAATAATGTATATAATATATAACTGTAGTTTTGTATATAATATATAACTGTATTGTTGTATATAATATATAACTGTAGTGTTGTATATAATATATAACTGTGGTATTGTATATAATATATAACTGTAGTGTTGTATATAATATATAACTGTAGTATTGTATATAATATATAATTGTAGTGTTGTATATAATATATAACTGTAGTGTTATATATAATATATAACTGTAGTATTGTATATATTATATAACTGTAGTGTTGTATATATTATATAACTGAAGTATTGTATATAATATATAACTGTAGTGTTATATATAATATATAACTGTAGTATTGTATATAATATATAACTGTAGTATTGTATATAATATATAACTGTAGTATTGTATATAATATATAACTGTAGTATTGTATATAATATATAACTGTAGTATTGTATATAATATATAACTGTAGTATTGTATATAATATATAACTATAGTATTGTATATAATATATAACTGTAGTGTTGTATATAATATATAACTGTAGTGTGGTATATAATATATAACTGTAGTATTGTATATAATATATAACTGTAGTATTGTATATAATATATAACTGTAGTATTGTATATAATATATAACTGTAGTGTTGTATATAATATATAACTGTAGTGCTGTATATAATATATAACTGTAGTGTTGTATATAATATATAACTGTAGTATTGTATATAATATATAACTGTAGTGCTGTATATAATATATAACTGTAGTGTTGTATATAATATATAACTGTAGTGTTGTATATAATATATAACTGTAGTGTTGTATATAATATATAACTGTAGTATTGTATATAATATATAACTGTAGTATTGTATATAATATATAACTGTAGTATTGTATATAATATATAACTGTAGTGTTGTATATAATATTTAACTGTAGTATTGTATATAATATATAACTGTAGTAATGTATATAATATATAACTGTAGTATTGTATATAATATATAACTGTAGTATTGTATATAATATATAACTGTAGTATTGTATATAATATATAACTGTAGTGTTGTATATAATATATAACTGTAGTATTGTATATAATTGTATGTAACTGTAGTTACATGTAGATGCAATATAGCTACTAGCTCCTATAGTCCTTTTTGTTTTCTCCGTCGTATCTTTCTGTCCGCTGGGATCCCACTGCTGCCACCAATGTAGTAGAATTGCACCACCTACTACGCACACAACAACACTGTGTTCATGAACACCTCTTGTTTTCATTTCTCTATTTACTCTCACGGGCTCTACCCTGTCCTAGCTGCACGGAGTTCTGACCGTTGACTTTCACGGAGTCATCTCCACTCGGGGTGTACTCTAACACCGACGTTAACAACCTTCTTGAGTCCTCGTCTCAAACGTCTCAAGCCTACACTACGGTGTAGCAGTAAACATTTTATCAAACACAATTCTGTTTAGCTATATGATAGTAAACAGTACACTAATCCTAAGTCTTCTCTTCAACATTCAGCTCGACAGCACATTTTATAGGAGGTGAACAGGAACAGTCAACCTTTAGTAAGGAGTGAGCCAATCATACAAAACAAGACAAGCAATACACCAATAATAATATCTATAACAATGCAATGTAAATAAAGACCACCAATCACACAGTCTGCACTTGGTCCTGCTCTCTGAGGTGATGTTCCATCCAATCACAGGTTGGGGGACACTAGCTCTCCATGTATGGCATATTCACTTCCTTAGGCTAAGCTCCCGCTCTGTAGTTCCACACTCTCTTACTCATATAGGTGGGTAATTGATCTTCTTGTCCTCAGTCTTCCATTTCTGAGGTGCTCTGGCTAACTAGGTCTGGATATTGGGATAGTGTAGGTGCATATTAACATCTAAGGTGGATATAGCAGGGGCTACACTGGACCATTAAAGGTTATATAACTTGTAAGTGTAGGTGCTTATTAACATCTAAGATGGATATAGGAGGGGCTACACTGGACCATTAAAGGTTATATAACTTGTAAGTGTAGGTGCTTATTAACATCTAAGATGGATATAGGAGGGGCTACACTGGACCATTAAAGGTTATATAACTTGTAAGTGTAGGTACTTATTAACATCTAAGGTGGATATAGGAGGGGCTACACTGGACCATTAAAGGTTATATAACTTGTAAGTGCAGGTACTTATTAACATCTAAGGTGGATATAGGAGGGGCTACACTGGACCATTAAAGGTTATATAACTTGTAAGTGTAGGTGCTTATTAACATCTAAGGTTGATATAGGAGGGGCTACACTGAACCATTAAATGTTATATAACTTGTAAGTGTAGGTGCTTATTAACATCTAAGGTGGATATAGGAGGGGCTACACTGGACCATTAAAGGTTATATAACTTGTAAGTGTAGGTGCTTATTAACATCTAAGGTGGATATAGGAGGGGCTACACTGGACCATTAAAGGTTATATAACTTGTAAGTGTAGATACTTATTAACATCTAAGGTGGATATAGTAGGGGCTATACTGGACCATTAAAGGTTATATAACTTGTAAGTGTAGGTGCTTATTAACATCTAAGGTGGATATAGGCGGGGCTACACTGAACCATTAAATGTTATATAACTTGTAAGTGTAGGTACTTATTAACATCTAAGGTGGATATAGTAGGGGCTACACTGGACCATTAAAGGTTATATAACTTGTAAGTGTAGGTACTTATTAACATCTAAGGTGGATATAGCAGGGGCTACACTGGACCATTAAAGGTTATATAACTTGTAAGTGCTTATTAACATCTAAGGTGGATATAGGAGGGGCTACACTGGACCATTAAAGGTTATATAACTTGTAAGTGTAGATACTTATTAACATCTAAGGTGGATATAGTAGGGGCTATACTGGACCATTAAAGGTTATATAACTTGTAAGTGTAGGTGCTTATTAACATCTAAGGTGGATATAGGAGGGGCTACACTGAACCATTAAATGTTATATAACTTGTAAGTGTAGGTACTTATTAACATCTAAGGTGGATATAGTAGGGGCTACACTGGACCATTAAAGGTTATATAACTTGTAAGTGTAGGTACTTATTAACATCTAAGGTGGATATAGCAGGGGCTACACTGGACCATTAAAGGTTATATAACTTGTAAGTGTAGGTGCTTATTAACATCTAAGGTGGATATAGGAGGGGCTACACTGGACCATTAAAGGTTATACAACTTGTAAGTGCTTATTAACATCTAAGGTGGATATAGGAGGGGCTACACTGGACCATTAAAGGTTATATAACTTGTAAGTGCTTATTAACATCTAAGGTGGATATAGGAGGGGCTACACTGGACCATTAAAGGTTATATAACTTGTAAGTGTAGGTGCTTATTAACATCTAAGGTAGATATAGGAGGGGCTACACTGAACCATTAAAGGTTATATAACTTGTAAGTGTAGGTACTTATTAACATCTAAGGTGGATATAGGAGGGGCTACACTGGACCATTAAAGGTTATATAACTTGTAAGTGTAGGTGCTTATTAACATCTAAGGTAGATATAGGAGGGGCTACACTGGACCATTAAAGGTTATATAACTTGTAAGTGCAGATGCTTATTAACATCTAAGGTGGATATAGGAGGGGCTACACTGGACCATTAAAGGTTATATAACTTGTAAGTGTAGGTGCTTATTAACATCTAAGGTTGATATAGGAGGGGCTACACTGAACCATTAAATGTTATATAACTTGTAAGTGTAGGTGCTTATTAACATCTAAGGTGGATATAGGAGGGGCTACACTGGACCATTAAAGGTTATATAACTTGTAAGTGTAGGTGCTTATTAACATCTAAGGTGGATATAGGAGGGGCTACACTGGACCATTAAAGGTTATATAACTTGTAAGTGTAGATACTTATTAACATCTAAGGTGGATATAGTAGGGGCTATACTGGACCATTAAAGGTTATATAACTTGTAAGTGTAGGTGCTTATTAACATCTAAGGTGGATATAGGCGGGGCTACACTGAACCATTAAATGTTATATAACTTGTAAGTGTAGGTACTTATTAACATCTAAGGTGGATATAGTAGGGGCTACACTGGACCATTAAAGGTTATATAACTTGTAAGTGTAGGTACTTATTAACATCTAAGGTGGATATAGCAGGGGCTACACTGGACCATTAAAGGTTATATAACTTGTAAGTGCTTATTAACATCTAAGGTGGATATAGGAGGGGCTACACTGGACCATTAAAGGTTATATAACTTGTAAGTGTAGATACTTATTAACATCTAAGGTGGATATAGTAGGGGCTATACTGGACCATTAAAGGTTATATAACTTGTAAGTGTAGGTGCTTATTAACATCTAAGGTGGATATAGGAGGGGCTACACTGAACCATTAAATGTTATATAACTTGTAAGTGTAGGTACTTATTAACATCTAAGGTGGATATAGTAGGGGCTACACTGGACCATTAAAGGTTATATAACTTGTAAGTGTAGGTACTTATTAACATCTAAGGTGGATATAGCAGGGGCTACACTGGACCATTAAAGGTTATATAACTTGTAAGTGTAGGTGCTTATTAACATCTAAGGTGGATATAGGAGGGGCTACACTGGACCATTAAAGGTTATACAACTTGTAAGTGCTTATTAACATCTAAGGTGGATATAGGAGGGGCTACACTGGACCATTAAAGGTTATATAACTTGTAAGTGCTTATTAACATCTAAGGTGGATATAGGAGGGGCTACACTGGACCATTAAAGGTTATATAACTTGTAAGTGTAGGTGCTTATTAACATCTAAGGTAGATATAGGAGGGGCTACACTGAACCATTAAAGGTTATATAACTTGTAAGTGTAGGTACTTATTAACATCTAAGGTGGATATAGGAGGGGCTACACTGGACCATTAAAGGTTATATAACTTGTAAGTGTAGGTGCTTATTAACATCTAAGGTAGATATAGGAGGGGCTACACTGGACCATTAAAGGTTATATAACTTGTAAGTGCAGATGCTTATTAACATCTAAGGTGGATATAGGAGGGGCTACACTGGACCATTAAAGGTTATATAACTTGTAAGTGCAGGTACTTATTAACATGTAAGGTGGATATAGCAGGGGCTACACTGGACCATTAAAGGTTATATAACTTGTAAGTGTAGGTGCTTATTAACATCTAAGGTGGATATAGGAGGGGCTACACTGGACCATTAAAGGTTATATAACTTGTAAGTGTAGGTACTTATTAACATCTAAGGTGGATATAGGAGGGGCTACACTGGACCATTAAAGGTTATATAACTTGTAAGTGTAAGTGCTTATTAACATCTGCGGTGGATATAGGAGGGGCTACACTGGACCATTAAAGGTTATATAACTTGTAAGTGTAGGTACTTATTAACATCTAAGGTGGATATAGGAGGGGCTACACTGGACCATTAAAGGTTATATAACTTGTAAGTGCTTATTAACATCTAAGGTGGATATAGGAGGGGCTACACTGGATAATTAATAAGCAAACAAGGGGGATTAATAAGTAAAACAAGGGAACCAGACAGGGGTGTATAGGATGGGGGTGGAAGGGGATAGGATTCATCATACTGTAATGGTTTTCCCCGTGTATAGAGTTGACCGTTACTGGCACCACAAGGAGGGCTATATTGTCTGGCTTTGTTTCTACTGTAATGGTAGCGTAGCAGTTGAGTGGCAAAGCTTTGGTGGTTTATCTTGCACTAGATATAACCAGATGCTGCAATAAAGCAGGCACAACTGTGTTCAGGCAACCGGCCTCACAGATATCACAAAAGTTGGAGGTAACAATAGTTTATTATTACCCACAAAAGCAAACAATGTCCAATTGCAACGCACAAAAGTGAATAATTGACACTAAGTATAGATAAAGAACGGTGGTAACTGACGGCAAGGGTCGAGTGAATATTTAACATATAACTGGTCAAAACAGTTCGCTTGCTACACACTAGTTACTTCAGAGTCCTCTACTGCTCGATGTCTCTCTCTACGATCTGAGCGTCTCTCTCGAACTGAAGTCTTTGGGCGGAATGCAGGAGTATTTATAAGAAGCAAGTAATCAGCTGATAACATAGGCATATTGTAATGGATTCCGGTCTGTTTCCACGAACATCCACTAGTCTCGAGTATTCTACCTCTCTCCAGAGGGGACACTGTACTGACCGACAGTGACAACTGTATAGGGCAACCGAATTACCCGGTAAGGCAAGAGCCCATGGCTCAGACAAACAGTACCGAGTAGTGTTTGCTATAGTGGCTTTATTACAAAGCAGTCCTGAGGGTAATTATTCCTCTAGGTGTTTAGCAATATAAGAATACATGCTATGGCTCATTGTAATGAATGCACTGATTATCAGTAGGAGCTCTCCTTTTATAGGAGAGCTAAGGAACATAAAACATATAAGAGACAATGCACAGGAAGTAATGCAACCAATGACATCAATTATATAAATACTTAACCAATCACAATGCAATGCAAGATAATACAAGGAGGTGCCAAGTGGCTAAGGGCGGAGTCTTTTCTCCTAACTGTCCAATGACGGCTCCTACAGGGACCCCAGGCTGTATATAGAATTTGGTCCACTAAGTTGGTACTTTAGGGGTAGGCACTTCCTGTTTACGACCTTGACTAAGTTCCTGGACATCTTTACAGATCCTCGTCTAAGGTGGCCATCTTGTGCCGGCCCAGTACAGCTGTACCGGGTCGGTAGAGGTCACTACCGACCCTGCAGGGGTCAATACCGGCCCTGCTTACCATGCTACCGGCACAGTATGACTTCCTACCCAACAGCTATTAACCAAATGCTGTGAGCAGAAGCCTAGCGCATTGCTTCACAAGGTTCCTAGTGCAAACTACCCGTTTACCACTAGAGTGCACTGAAATCTACCACATACCTCTCTCCATTAAAGTCATAGCCTGGCTTTAATAATAAAATATTAAGAGTAGATATGTGTGGGGGGTAACACTTGTACCCAGGTTATATATGTGTAGTTAAGCGTGATGTCGAACCGACATCTTGACGAGGCTGTTAGCTGGGTCAAGACAGGTGGGTCGAGGGAAGGCCAACCGTTTTGCTGGGTCTGGCGAAGGAAGGGCAGGAAAGTTTTCCTGGTATTGCTGGTCGGAGTCTTCGCCGGCACATATTAAGTGGCAATAGGCTTCTCCGTATCTGGTTGGAGGTCCCACATTCCGTTGTGGACGGCTCCTGGGGTTCGTCATGGGGGCTTCCGTTGGAAGGTGAGGTGTCGGATCCGGGGTCTGTGGTAGAGGCCGGGTGGCGGCTGGAGGCGGCTCGGGTAGGCCTACTGGATCCTCTTCCATGGGTACCGGTCTGTTGATTTGGGGGAATTCTGGCAAGGTAGGGGGCGGAAAGTATTCAGTCTCCACTGGTTCTCGTGGCCTCCTTTTCTTCCGGGTGGCGCCCCTCATGTTGGGTCGACGGTTGGGTTCAAGCGCTGCCGGGGCTTGACCCCGGGGGTCGGTGCAGGGGTAGTAAGGCTTCAGGTTACAACCATTCTGCACGGATCTCTGGCCATGCCTCATAATAAGGTAGGTGTGATTGTGGTAGGCCTCCTCAATTTCAAATGGTCCGACAAACTTTGGCTGGAGCTTGGGATTCTCCCCTTTCCGCCGTCTGCGATTTAGCAGCCATACTTGATCTCCTGGGGCGAACGTGGTGGGTTCCTCCCCTTCGTCTGTCCTTATTTGGGTCTGTTCCTCTCGTAAGGTGTGGTGTACTTCCTCTAGTCTCTCCTTGAGCGCCTGAGCGTAGGCGTGAACAGGGAGCTGGTCGGGTAACGGAGGGTGGCAGGTGATTTGGTCGGGTAGGCGGAGCTCTCGACCCATCATGAGGAAGTTTGCCGTTTCTCCGGTCACTGTATGGGGTGTGGCTCTAAAAGCACGCATGAGTTGTGGCAACAGCAGGTCCCACTCGTTGGGCTGTCTTCTCAGCAGTAGGGACCTCAGGGAATCGCCTAATACTCGGTTATTCCTCTCTACCATCCCGTTAGCTTGTGGGTGGTATGGGGTAGTCCTAGTTTTGTCTACGTTCCATAGGGAGCATAGTTCTTGCATCAGGCTACTCTCAAATTGTGCCCCCTGATCCGTATGGATTTGTTCAGGGATCCCGAAATATGAGAACACTCTTTCGTCGAGGGCAGTGGCAACTACGGGTGCAGTTGCATCGGGCAAGGCTATCGCGTCTTGCCAACGAGTGAAATGATCTGTCAGGACTAAGATCCAATGATTTCCTCTTGCCGTCTCGGGCAGTGGTCCAACCAGGTCAACCGCCAGTTTTTGCCAAGGGCGGCCAGCGTACATGCGTTGCCTGTGGGGGTTAGGGTGGACTCCTCCTGTTTTTGCGCGCTGACAGACTTCGCAACTCCGTACGAGGCGCCTGACATCAGCATATACTCCTGGCCAGTACCAGGTGAGTAATAGTCTCCGTTGGGTACGGGTTACACCCTGGTGCGCCAGTTCATGAACTTGCCACATGGTGGCTCCTCGCAGTCCCGGAGGGCAGAGGGCGCACCGCCGAGACTTCTTTTTGACTGCCACCTGGATCTCTAGTATACCGGTAGACCTGATTCTCATGGCCGACTGTCGGCGGGCCAGGGTCCGTAGCTCACCACTCCCTAGTTCTAGTTGTTCTTGTGTCAGGGTGTGATTCCCTAAGACTGCGGCATACATGATGGCCACTTCGTGTTGGCCTTCCTGTTGCGCTTTAACCAAGGCGGAGTCTGGGGTGGCTACACTTGGGTGGCCTATAGCCGAGACGACGTGGCTGGGAGAGAGGGTTGCTCTCTCTTGGGGGTGAGTCAGCTCCACTGCTACTTCATCCTTAGTGGGCCCACCGTCCCTTTCCTGGATGTGTTGGCACTGACGGCAGGTGTCCGGGCAGCGTCTGCTCAGTCCGTCGGCATTGCCATGGTGCGAGCCCTTCCGATGTTCGATTGAATACTGGAATTCGGAGAGAATTTCCAGCCATCTGGCTACCTGACTTGTCGGTTCTCTCTTTCGGCAAAGCCATAGCAGCGAGGCATGGTCCGTCCTCAATTTAAACTTCTGTCCGTACAGGTATGGCCGAAAATGCCGTACAGCCTTCACTACTGCCAGGAGCTCCTTCCTGGTGACGCAGTAGTTGCGTTCTGCTGAGCCCAGCGTTTTGCTGTAGTACGAGATCACTCTTTCCCGACCATTTTGGATCTGAGATAGGACAGCCCCTAGGCCATCATTGCTAGCGTCGGTGTCCAATATGTATGACCCTTGGGGTTCAGGGTAGCCTAGGATGGGAGCCGTAATGAGGCTCTTCTTCAAATGGGTAAAAGCTTGTTCCTGTTCTGGGCCCCACTCCCACGAAGCGTTCTTCCCTGTGAGTCTGGTGAGGGGTTTGGCTACTGTTGCAAAGTCCGATAGGTACTGGCGGTAGTACCCTACCGTCCCTAGGAAGGCTTGGAGATCTTTCAGGTCTCGAGGGAAGCTCCAGTTGGCGACGGCAGCGACCTTATCAGGGTCGGTAGCTACTCCTTGTTCACTGACAATGTGTCCTAAGTAGCGGACTTGCTTCTGTAGTAAGTCGCATTTGTCTGGCTTCAGTTTGAGTCCCGCCTGTCGTAGCCTGTGGAGGACCTCAGCCAACCGCTCAAGGTGAGTGGCAAAGTCTGGGGAGATGACTATGATGTCATCTAAATATAGGAGCAAGGTCTTCCAATGCAACCCGCAAAGGACCTTCTCCATTAGCCTCTGGAAGGTGGCTGGTGCCGAGGTGAGGCCAAACGGCAGCACCTTCCATTTGTAGAGTCCTGCTCGTGTAGAGAATGCCGACTTCTCGCTGGCGTCCTCATCTAGGGGTACCTGCCAGTAACCGCTGACGAGATCTAGTGTGCTGAAGTATTTACTTCCAGCAAGGGCATCCAGGCTCTCGTCTATCCGGGGCAAGGGATGAGCATCTAGTTGGGTTACCGAATTGAGCCGGCGGTAGTCGATGCAAAACCGCCATGACCCATCTTTCTTTTTAACCAGTACCACGGGGGAACTCCATGCTCCGGTGGCGGGTTCTATCAGGCCCTTGCTCAGTAGGTGGTTGACTTGTTTTTCTGCCTCTTCTTCCTTTTGGGGTCCCAGCCTGTGGGGGGGTTGACGGATAGGTTTGGCACCTGGTAGGAGGGGGATGCTATGTTCAGCCAAATTGGTGCGCCCTATGTCATGATCTCCCGCGCTGAAGGTGGTCCCATGCTGTCCCAACAGCTGGGCGAGGTGTCTGGCCTCTTGGTTGCTTTTGCAGTTTGACAGGGCCCTTTTGTACAGGTCCTCTAGGTGGACGGGCACCGTTGGTACCGATTCCGGGTTTGCAGGATGCTCCGTGTCCTTTTGGGGGAGGGAGTCCAGAGAGGGACAGTGCTCCGGGTCCAAGAGGGTGTATCGCCCAATAGTCTGTCCTGCTTTCAATTCCAACGGTTGATCGGTTGGGTTCATGCACCGCACGATTATCCGCCCCTGTCCATCTGGGTGGTTGATGCTGGTAGCCAAGGGGGGAGCATCTGGGTATCCTTCCACCATACCAAGGGGCCCATGGTTCTTGGAGTTTACTCGTCCCACTAGTGTTATTTCTGAACACGGAGGGATAGTGACGGCTCGTACTACTTGTACTTTATTGACCAGTAGTCTGCCCTGCTGGTCTGTGCACTGCAGAGGGTGCCCGTTGACCATTATTCTTGCTTCTTCAGGGTGCAACTGACACCGTTGAGAGAGGCAGAATGGCCTGCCTAGTATGGCGTCTTTGCTCATTCGTCCCACCGTGAAGGTGACGTCCACTTTTACCTCCCTTAGGCGGATGGGGATCGTCACGGTGCCTAAGTAGGGTACCTTTGAACCGTCCGTCATAATCCCGTACGGAGGTCCTGCTCGTAGGGTACCTTTGATGGCGGGGGACAGGGTTTGGAAGACCTGTTGCGACAATAGGTTGAGGGCGCAGTCGGCATCGACTAGCACCGAAATGGGATGGCCTTCTATTCGCCCTGGAAGGAAGTAGAGTACTGCGGGTGGCCGACTGGCGGTGGCTCTCTGAGGGATTCCAGGTCGTTCTGAGACACGGGTAGTCTGGGCAGGATAGCCGTGCGACTTATTCCGTGGTGCCGAGGGCCGGTACTTTGGTAATGTGGAGTGGGTTTGCTTCAGTAGTACGGGGTTATGCCGTTCCAGTCGTTCGAGCAGTTCCTTATTGTGGCGGATAGGCAGTTGCGGCACGCTGGCCGTTGGTCTTGGGGTAGTACTTGTTTCAGCTCTCGGTCTCTTCATAGAGGGTCGGTGGTTGGAGGGCAACTGCCTTTCTCCAGCAGCTGCCGTCCGATCCGGCTCAAATCTCCTGCCTTCTACCTGTGGCGGGGGGCTTTTCACAGCCTGGTACATTCCGCCTGTAGTTCTCTCTACGGCGGGTGGTTGATGGGGAATGCCCTCTTCTTCAGGAGTGTAAGGGGGTTCCTTTGTCAGCTCTGCTCGTGTCAGATGGACACTATCATTAAGTGGCTGTCCGTGTTCGTCCGTACAAGGCAGCACATGTCCATCAATAATGAATTCGGATTCTGGAAAGCGTAGGGCACACTCGTGTGAGGTGAGGAATGGCATGCCAATTATGGCATCTTCATTGATGTCGCTAACGACGAAGTTAACGCTTTTCCTCAGTCCCTGCAGTTGCAAGTCCACTTGTAGTGTACCGAAAAAGGGGATCCTCGACCCATCAGCCATGAGTCCATGCGCATCGCTATGTTGCAATGTGTCTTTTACTGGTTCGGGCAGTTGCTGGTACAAGTATCTTGACAGCAAATTAGTTGTGCAACCCGTATCGATTAACAGGGTTGCTGGTTGATCGGCCACTCTTCCATCCAGGAAGTAGCTGGCCTGATAGGGTCGCTCCAATGGTGGGACGGTCGCTTGCATTCTTCTAGGGATCTGCCCACTCCTCTCTAGAGTTCCAGGACTGTATGGGGTGTCAGGCGTTATCCGACCGTAGTCAGCTACCGGTGTAGGTAGCGATTCTACCGGTGGAAGGGTAGCGGCCTGCCTGGTTGCGGTCAATGACTGCAGTTCTTCAGTCAGAAGCTTCAGGCGGTCCATAACCGTGCCCATGGGATCCAGGTTTGCAGGTGCGGGAGCGTGGTGGGGTTGCTGCGCCGGAATGGTGGGGGAGACAGGTGGGGACGGGCTATTGGCCACCGTCTCTCGTCCTTCTTCCTCCTCATCGGTATCCTCTTCCACCAGCCGTACACGAGTCCGGCCCTCTTCAGACGGTGTTTTTATCTGCATATACTCGTTGCCGGCCCTGACTGCTTCAGCAATGTCAATGGGCTGCATGGCCAACAAGTGCCTTTGCAGGTAAGCATTTCCAACCGTGGTGCTGAAGATGTCCAGCATCATCCTCTGCATGGGTCGGTGAGGTAGATCTGCGTAAGCAACGCGCACTAGGCGCTCTACTTCACTTGCATGCTCTTGGAGCGACGTCTTGTGTTGGCGGCGTAGGCTGGTCAGCCGGGACATAGCTTCCCTTTGTGTTAGCCCAAAACGTGCTCGTAGTGCAGCAAAGATACCCTGCAGATGTGGAGGCTTTCCACAGTCCAATGCTTTACCTCGTAATGCATCCCTTAGGTATAACATGGCCGTGTTCTCTGGCCACTCATTCATTTCGGCTACCTCAATGAATCGGCTGATGAAGTACTCGACGTCTCCTTCGCCGTCGAACTTCGGAGCCTTTAGTCTAGCTGGTGCATTGTCTTGGTTGGGTCTCATCATAGCCGTCAATGCTTCGGTCAATCTATCAATGGCTGTAGTTTCTGGGTTGCCAGCGGGTGCTCGACCAGCGCTGCGTGCTCTCTGGGTGGCCATTCTTTGCAGATAGAGGAGTGATCTCAACTCAAATCTAAGAAATGGTCAGTACAACTGGATCCCGGGCCGGTATAGGTTAGATCCGGGTCGGTAGCTGTGTTTCCAGTGGCTCTAGCAGATCTAGGGGTTGGTCCAATGGATACTGTGGCAGTATCTGGCACTCCGTTGCTTGTAACAACCGTTACGAAACTTCTTGTACTGCTGCAGGGCGGAGCGAAGCTCTACGGGCCTACAGGCAGTAGTGTAGTGACACTGTAAATTGATACAGTGCCGGGGTCACTGTTACCAGCTGAGTAACACTCCAAGCTGAGTAACCTCTGGTAGCTGAGTCTGTATAGCTGATACACGACTCTCTCTTCTTTTCGCACAGTGCCGGTATCTCTATGTCCAGGTCGGAGCGAACTCTACGAGCCTGTAGGAGATACGGTAGCGTCTGTACTGGACTGCTGCAAACGGAGCAAGCTCTACGGTTGATGCAGACAGCCTTTAGTAGTGGATACTCTGCCGGGATAGCTGCTGCAGTTCGGAGCGCACTCAAACGAACCTGCAGAGAAATCCGGTAGTATCTTGCGTCAATTGCTCTTCCGATCTACTACTTCGGTAGATCGATTTCTCCTCCTCTCTCCAGATCTACACCCGGTAGATCACTTCTCCTTCCTCAGTGGTAGCTGGCCTGCAGTGCATTCGCAGGGCCAGAGGGTAGCGTGAAAGAGCACAGCGTGGGAAGGTACCGTTTATCCCACCGCTGCCACCAATGTAATGGATTCCGGTCTGTTTCCACGAACATCCACTAGTCTCGAGTATTCTACCTCTCTCCAGAGGGGACACTGTACTGACCGACAGTGACAACTGTATAGGGCAACCGAATTACCCGGTAAGGCAAGAGCCCATGGCTCAGACAAACAGTACCGAGTAGTGTTTGCTATAGTGGCTTTATTACAAAGCAGTCCTGAGGGTAATTATTCCTCTAGGTGTTTAGCAATATAAGAATACATGCTATGGCTCATTGTAATGAATGCACTGATTATCAGTAGGAGCTCTCCTTTTATAGGAGAGCTAAGGAACATAAAACATATAAGAGACAATGCACAGGAAGTAATGCAACCAATGACATCAATTATATAAATACTTAACCAATCACAATGCAATGCAAGATAATACAAGGAGGTGCCAAGTGGCTAAGGGCGGAGTCTTTTCTCCTAACTGTCCAATGACGGCTCCTACAGGGTCCCCAGGCTGTATATAGAATTTGGTCCACTAAGTTGGTACTTTAGGGGTAGGCACTTCCTGTTTACGACCTTGACTAAGTTCCTGGACATCTTTACAGATCCTCGTCTAAGGCGGCCATCTTGTGCCGGCCCAGTACAGCTGTACCGGGTCGGTAGAGGTCACTACCGACCCTGCAGGGGTCAATACCGGCCCTGCTTACCATGCTACCGGCACAGTATGACTTCCTACCCAACAGCTATTAACCAAATGCTGTGAGCAGAAGCCTAGCGCATTGCTTCACAAGGTTCCTAGTGCAAACTACCCGTTTACCACTAGAGTGCACTGAAATCTACCACAATATGATTGGTTGAAAATAATACCCCCAGCAAGGCATAAAAAAGCAAGTATAAGCTGGTACACTAGCACTAAATAGTAGGGAGCTTGCGAAAGCCCAACGAGGCCGTTAACGAGTACGTGAGAGAGGTCACGTGGTACCACTAGAGCGGATTATCGGGGATTAGCTGTCTCGTCCCACGTAGTGCCTCTCGTAAACGTGAGATTTTTTACGTCAATTTACTGTTTTGACGGAAGGGAATATTTGCTACGTGAGGCGCCTCTTTTACACTGGAGGGAATTTTGTTACCGCCATCGCAAATTTTATTATTAATTATTATTTTTTATCATCGTTGATTAAATGCCATAAAAAACATGAAAATTACAATCACTCACTGGCGTATACACATTTTGAATAAACATCAGTTAGGCCAGTAATCCATGTACAGGAAGCCACCACCATTCATAATAAATAAATACAGCTGTGTGTTAATAGTAACTTACAACTTTGTTTGGGAGGCCATTATTAGTAAAATAAAAATACAAAAGGTGTAAATGCTATCGCTGTGAAAACGGAAATGATTTCCAGTCAGGGAATTGGCTCGCTCGGCGAGATTGTCGCAACGTACTTGGTGAGCTTATCCCAGAACTTAATAATTTGGCCAATTGGCGCGCACCCTACGTCAACGTACTCGTTAGTCAGGGTTTTCGCAAACTCCCTATTAGCAATAAATAAATACACGTGAGTCCAAGCACTAGTGGGGAAATCCTTCCTTAGGCTTGGCTTGGGTGAGCTGCAGGTCAGTTGTACTCTTGTGTAGCCAAGCGTAGTCATCTAGTGAGTATTCTTTAGGTAGAAGAGAAATAAATAATAGCACCGGCTGAAGATAAGAGAGCTACACTGTGCAAATCTATTACAATAATCTACTACTAAAGTCTCACACAGTATTGCACATAATATACTACTTGATGATTGAGTATGATGTGAAACTGTAGTATTGCATTGAAATGGATTTACATGAGTTGTCTCCCCAAAAAGAGAAAGAGTTGCTTTGTGTGGGTCTCAAACCTCTGTCCCCTGACCCAGAGGCTGTGCACTTAGCCATTGAGCCACAACAGCTGCTATACATTAGTGAGCAGTAGATGGCTCTTTGAAGGTATACTGGGACCAACATATCTACATGCTTGTTATATAATACTTGATCTGCTAGGAGAGTCTGTACAACAAGTGATGTTGTTATTGCATGTGTTTAATATATTGCATTGCTTCCACTCGTTCTATCAACCTTTTGTTTTATTTATTTGTACATCTATATACGTTTGATATTCCTTATTAGGTCATGTTTATGTTTTAGCCTTGGTTCTTTGGTACAGGCACTCAGGGGAGGAACAAATACAACGTATACCATTTCGACCAAAATTTAGAATTTTTCAAGATGAGGATGAGGTAACTGCAGACGTTGGGTCACATGACATCACTCACATGTATATTAGCAATGGAGTGATACCTCGACTAGATGTTATAGCACCAAATCTGACCCATCTGAGGATAGAGGGAGTTAACAAACACTCCCAACTACAGCGGTTTGTTATATTTAGTTACATTATTGAGTTTTATTTTAAGACAAATCTTGTAAAGGCTCATTTACATAACTCATTAACCCATCCACCACTTCCTCTGCTTTTTGTGCTGAATTTTAGAATCATATCAAATGGCTTTATACGTAAACTCCACATTGACTTTCATTTCTACTTTTACATGAAACTCTACTTGTGAAATTAGATCTATCTGACAAAACAGCTAAAGGAAACATCCAGTAGTAATGTATCTCTGCTATAAAACACAAAAATGAACTGTTATTGTTGTGTACCACAGAGTGTTACTAGGTGTCCACTCACTCTACTTGGTTTAGTTGTTAAAACGAGGGTGTCCAGTCTGTGCATAGACTGGACACATAGCCCTTGTACATAAATAATTTGATAGCCACAGATTTCAATGATTTTTGGTGGGATGGAAAAATGTGCAGTCAGAACATAACCTCAAACTGTCATCTCAATCAGTAAAGTATTTCTTCGTATTTCACTAGCTTAAAAATTGCTTTATTTATGAGTGATTGGCATGTTGTGTGGAGTTGCCTCCTACTATATAGACACTGATTAGGTATTGCGCGCACTGAGCATTTATTTTGACTGGACTAGTGAAACGCTTCACTGATTTGATTAGCTTAGCGTACAGTCAATACCCGAATCATTTGTGTAGTGAACAGTTGAAAGTGGGGTTTGAGCTAAATTTGTAGTGTAGCTACTAAGTATAGGTATTTTTGACTTTTAACTGAAAAAGCTAGCTGGGAGCTTCAAATTGATGCGTGGCAATACCAGATAACTAGTTTCAGCAGCAAGTTAGAAACTATTTACTGACTCTTTTCATTGAATGCTTATGAAGAAATGGTAATGTGATACCCCTGTGATGTCACAGCTATGACATCACACACAATGTATTGATATCATTTTTAAACAGCTGTATTTTGAAAAAGGCTGCTTTTACAACAACAAAAAATGCGCATACAATCATTAGCCTTAGTTCTATTGCTGCTGTGAAAATCAGCCAAACTCAAGATTTCATCAGTTATTATGAACAAGGGCTTTAAATGGCATTTTAAAACTGCAAGATAAAAATAGACATAGGAATGAAAGGAAGTGTGGTCAATAAAGTTTGTGTACTCAGCGTTGCCGCAGAATTTTTCGTTTTACAATTTGTACCATTTACTTACACGTACTATATTGGTTGGTAATTGTTGTACTGTTGTGTACACAGTAGTACTCCTTGTATTTACTATGTATCAATGTATATGTTTTATTTGTTATAGTCTGTCTCAACTCACTCAGCTCAAGGAACTGAATCTATCTGATAATAACTTCAGTGGTGGGCTACCACCAGTCATTGCTGAGATCAACAGTTTGAATGTACTCAACCTGGTTAGCTGTCAGCTGACAACCCTACCTGAGGGGTGAGTCTAAGAAGTAGTAGATATTACACAACAATAGAAACAGTTTTATTACTTTACACATCAAGTCTTTAATTCAACAGAAAACATTGTTGGTAATGTTGTAGAGGTTTTTGACCTTCACCCTACTTCAGTGAAAGTTTCAGCACAATTAATTAAATGCCATTATTGTCACTCTAACAAGGAAGGCCAAACATAAAATGATTATCTTCTTGTATCGATTTGTATCCCATTGAGCAGGGCTGGGACCAAATACAATCAAATTTTTATTTGACTTTTAAAATGTAAATTTTTTTTCACTTTTCAAGTATTTGTATTTGAGTTTTAAATTTTCAAAACTGGGGTATTTCAATTTTATTTCAACTTGAACTTTTCAAATATATTATTTGAATCTGTATTTAAATTTGAATCTTTTCGGCTACAAGTATTTAAATTTTTTAGGTAACTGACTTTTATTTGGATTTGTTATTTAGAGTTGGTCCTATCCCTGCCATTTAGTTACATGTACTATATTGGTTGGTAATTGTTGTACTGCTGTGTACACAGTAATACTCCTTGTATTTACTATGTATCAATGTATATGTTTTATTTGTTATAGTCTGTCTCAACTCACTCAGCTCAAGGTACTGGGTCTATCTTATAATAACTTCAGTGGTGGGCTACCCACAGTCATTGCTGAGATCAACAGTTTGAATGAACTCTACCTGCATAGCTGTGAGCTGACAACCCTACCTGAGGGGTGAGTCTAAGAAGTAGTAGATATTACACAACAACAGAAATAGTTTTATTATTTTACACATCAAGTCTTTAATTCAACAGAAAACATTGTTGGTAATGTTGTAGAGGTTTTTGACCTTCACCCTACTTCAATGAAAGTTTGAGCACAATTAATTAAATGACATCGCTGTCACTCCACACCTCAAACATGACAGCTAATACTGTGAAATTTCAGACGCCAACTAACTTCTGCTGATTTTCTGCAGTGGCCACCATATATAAAATATAAAACAGGCAATATCCTGTCTGATTGAGGCTCAGCCAATCACAAACTTAAATATTTATACAACCCATTAACATGACTCGCATGAATTTAATCAATAAATGCGCACAACATCTAGCCAATGGTATCAGCCAATCACAGTCTAGCATATTCATCTTCTGATAAGGCAGACAACTCCTATCTTCAGTTTTGTTTACTATTGTATACCATTAATGCAGTTTTGTTAACAATCGTGTGGGTCCACAGGCTAACAAGCTATATATACATATCACTATATAATAAAATATGCAGCCACTCAAACTGGCTGTTAGCGTGTCACAAAGATTTGGTTGTTGGGGTAATTTTTGTAATTCTTCACCCAAACTGCATTGGTTAGTGCACTCAGTATATTTGCCTGCTATATCCATTATATTGCCTACTCTATAGGTCTGTAGTATTAATTCTTGTGGAAATCCATCACAATAGTATATTATGTTGAAACTAAATGTATCGACGTATAGTTTTGCAAACATTTACAATATCTCAAATCTTATCCGTCAGAAAGTTTTTTCACAGGGAGGGGTGTGATGGGTAAGAAATGAACAACTAGAGTTTCTCAGCTATCCCTGTTGTAGTCTACGTAGGCAACTTTAGTTCCTGGATTGGGTTGGCTCAAAGGTAGCTGTAGCTCCCCAGAGTAGACTTTGAAGATGTGTAGGAGGGTTGTGGTAGTGACAGGAGGCAGAGGGTGTAATGGAGTGCAAGAGATGGAGGTAGCAAGGCTGCAGTTGAACAAGTTTAGCATGAGTTTATTAATTTATAATAGAAAGTCTGGGTAGTGTGAAATACAGCTATTGTTATATAACTAAACAGAAATATCACAAGTAGTATAAGTTTTAATATATCTAAATAACGTGGTGGACTTTGGCCTCACCTTCAGTGCCGGAACTGCTCAACACTGCAGCTAATGTGCTACAGGACTGGCTAGTCTCACACAACTGCTCAACACTGCAGCTAATGTGCTACAGGACTGGTTAGTCTCACACAACTGCTCAACACTGCAGCTAATGTACTACAGGACTGGCTAGTCTCACACAACTGCTCAACACTGCAGCTAATGCACTACAGGACTGGCTAGTCTCACACAACTGCTCAACACTGCAGCTAATGCGCTACAGGACTGGCTAGTCTCACACAACTGCTCAACACTGCAGCTAATGTGCTACAGGACTG
Source organism: Cryptosula pallasiana (assembly GCA_945261195.1). Lineage (NCBI taxonomy): Eukaryota > Metazoa > Bryozoa > Gymnolaemata > Cheilostomatida > Cryptosulidae > Cryptosula > Cryptosula pallasiana. The sequence continues at coordinate 20,808,783 of OX183130.1, forward strand.
GTTAGTCTCACACAACTGCTCAACACTGCAGCTAATGTACTACAGGACTGGTTAGTCTCACACAACTGCTCAACACTGCAGCTAATGCGCTACAGGACTGGTTAGTCTCACACAACTGCTCAACACTGCAGCTAATGTACTACAGGACTGGTTAGTCTCACACAACTGCTCAACACTGCAGCTAATGCGCTACAGGACTGGTTAGTCTCACACAACTGCTCAACACTGCAGCTAATGCGCTACAGGACTGGCTAGTCTCACACAACTGCTCAACACTGCAGCTAATGTGCTACAGGACTGGCTAGTCTCACACAACTGCTCAACACTGCAGCTAATGTACTACAGAACTGGTTAGTCTCACACAACTGCTCAACACTGCAGCTAATGTGCTACAGGACTGGCTAGTCTCACACAACTGCTCAACACTGCAGCTAATGTACTACAGGACTGGCTAGTCACACACAACTGCTCAACACTGCAGCTAATGCGCTACAGGACTGGATAGTCTCACACAACTGCTCAACACTGCCCCCCCCCCCCCCCCATCTACTATTTACTCTCCACAACTCTGAGCTTGTTGGCTGTTGCTTGGAGTGGAGGTCAAACCTTGATACAAAGTTAGGATTTAATAAATTTATTATTACTGATAGTCCAGAATGTAACAGACCAAAGCAAGATCCTAAAGTTACCTGCCAGGTAGTGCCAGTTGCTTTGCTTTTATTAAAGTATTTACAGGATATCCACAAGCTAAACAAGGCAACCGCCAATCACAATAATTTAGTGAGTTTGAGTGACAAGTTGAATTTTTGAATAGGTTCAATCCATCCTTACCCCCTGCATCCACCCATGGCCACCCATGTACCATCCACCCAAGTGCCTAGCCACTGCTAAACTGACTGCTTTTCTCACCACCAATGGTATATGAACTAAAGACAGCTAACATCTACACCCATAGAGCACACTTGTACCCTCCACCTACCAGGTCCCAGCTACCCACAACCCTCTCTCCCTTTCAACTTCTTCACAAAATTCTCTCCTCCAGCAAGTTGGAAGGCTTTATGAACAAACTGATAGACTTCAGTCCCTGCACACATAAACTAAAGTGGGTGGAGTTATGCACTCCCAAGTGATAACAGATGGTAACTTCTAAACCAAATGATGGCCAAGAGATCAGGAGTTGTAGCCAAGAGTACAAGTGACCTATGACAGCTAAGATCAGAGAGAGACAGACAAGCCAATGCCCTAGTTACAGATGTATTGGACTACTAATGGGAAGGATTATAAATGCACCAATAGGAAGTGAACTTTCAAGTGAATGTGTTTTCTGTGTAAGAACGAGCAAATTTAGTATCTAGTTAGTCTTGAATTAGGAATGTTACTGAATAAAGTACCGTACTTTTCGCTATTACAGCTATTAATGTTTGGTTGACTTTTAATCTGTGTAGTGTGTCTGGGGGGTTACCATAATTGACTTCTGTCTCAACTGAGTACTTGTGTTGACTTGGTAGGGTGCTTTGTATTAGGTCAAGGTAGAGCGTCTCTATTGTAAGTCAATGTCAAGGGTTGAGTGACTCGTATCTTATTCAAGTACTTGGATTTTGGTCAAGTGAACCAGGATTTTACTCAAGTCATTCAGACTTGGATTTTTACTGATTCTAACGAAGAATTAGAAAAGTTCACTTTGAAATAATTCCAAGACAACATCTTGTTGTTTTGCAAATTTTTGCCTATTTCAACTTTTCTTGTTAAAAATATCTTTCTCTACAAAAAGGACAATAAATCCGACATAGGCTATCTTTAAATTACTTTGGTTTAAGCTGCTGCAGGAGATGCAGGGGGTGTGGTTTAACATTTACTTCTTGATACAAAATACATTAATCTGTAGCTATAGCCTTTCTTTATCACTCAGTGCTCTCTAGACAAATATTTAATAGCATTCACAAAGTATACAAGGCAGCAGGCACACAGTGGGAAAGTGTAACATCAACATTAGTGTTACATACAGAATATATATACTGTCATATGGTACACTATCTGAGGCTACCATTGGCTCCCAACCATAGCTGTAGATAAAGGGCAAGGTCAAACTGAACTTTGACAATTCTAAGTTGAAAGAAAAATATTCACTTCTATATCTATTTATAGTACGATAATATTCCCTTCAGCAGCTGTGTGTAGCCTGAGTACAATAATCAGAGGCTTGGGCAATGCCAACAGACATAATTATTGATCCTGATAATTGTGACATCAGCAAGAGAGCACAACTCCAATTTTCAATCACCATTAATGGGACAGTTTAGAGGTTGTTACAAACAAACAAACCTGGTTCCCTTTGTTTTATGGATAACATTAATCTTGGCCCAAACTATTTTATGCAGGCAATTGTACATAATAACAGAACTATGTCAGCCTAACAAACAATAACGGTATGTAGCTGTTGTAATTGTTAGCTAGCAAACCTTGTTTCCTGCGTTAATGGCAACTGCAAACACTTATTTTCTGCATTTATAAAGTGTTTCAATTAAACAAAATTTAGATATTTTGCCACAGTCAAAATGAACATTAAACACTGATATTCTGTTGTTTCTTGTGTAAATTATGTATGTTGTCATGTCTATACTAGATGTGAGATCTGAATAAAAACAAAACATGGTGTATACAAACTGCATTGATGATGTAGTTATTGCATTCTAGCCCAACCCTTGTCTTGGGATGCGAAAAGTTGTTTTCGCTACAAAACCAGCGTGAAGTTACAAGAAAACTGACAATTCACAAGATTTCATATTGTTACATGTACTTTTCAATTAACCATACAAAGATTTTTAAACAAAGAAAACAAACCCTTTTACAATATTTCAACTTTGAATTTTCCCACAAATAAATGTAGGAGTCGCTATTCAAACTACGTATGAATGGAATTCCTAAATAAGTGAACTACCAGTTGCTAAAGGGGTTTGTGTAATGAGCTTGAGTTCCCCCAATGAATGTTTGTTACTTAGTATACTCACTTATGTACCAGTCTCAACAACTCACTAAAGTTTTGTGTTGTCTAGCCACTGTTTGATTTATTTGTTTTGTTTATTTGAGCTTTTTATTTAGTTTTCAGAGCCTGAAGCAGCTGAGGGAGCTCGATCTTCGATTGAACGAGTTTAAGCATCTCCCTGCTGTAGTCTACAAACTCACTGAACTAGAGACACTATATCTCTACTATAATAGAGAACTAGAGAGGATAGAGGATGACTTGCTGCATCTCACAAAACTCAACAGGTTGGACTGTACAGGGTGTTACTCTATTGTTTACCCTCCATACGCTGTGTGTACACAAGGAGTGACTGCAGTGAGAAAGTTCTTCAACGACCTCAAACTAGCTAAAGGAATAGAGAAAACCGTTGTACCAGTCGCTGTCATTGGAAAAAGCATGTCAGGTAAATCAAGTGTTGTTAAAAGCCTCCTGAGTGGTCAGCGCACTTTGTCTCATCGCCAAGCCAACTCTCCATTGGACGAAACCACCAAAGTGTTTGAGTTGAAAGACTTACAGCTACCAAGCTCTGAGCTCAAGTTGATTGACTTTGGTGGCAATGATGTCTACCAAATTGCGTACAGAATGATGATTAAAGGGCAATACTTACCTCTCGTAGTGGTCAATCTTGAAGAGTTTTCCTCTCTTTCATCATCTCTTGGGACCAAGGAGGCAACCAGGAAGGTGTGCTTGGACTGGCTAGCACACCTTTACTTGGCGTGTCCCAGGTTGGGTCGTCCCATACTCGTAGTCACTCATGTGGACACAATGGAGAGTGACACTGCTAAGTGCTGTGTCAAAGAGCTCCTCAAACAAGTTGAGATTATTCGACAGGAAGTGCTGAAAGAAGAAAAAGAGCGACAAGCTAAACACACTTTGAATTTCCACAACATAACGCATCTCTCCAACACAGATGTCCCCCTGTTTGCTCCTGATGACCTATTTGAGTTTGGTGACATCACAACAACTTCAGAGAACATCCAAAGTCTTAAGAACAACCTAGAAGAACGCAGCAAAGACTTCAAAGCTGTCATTCCTCTTCTGTGGGAAGAGTTGGCGTCATTCATACACAGTCATGCAGACACACCGTACGTGTCTATCACTGATGTAACATCCAAGTATTCTAACGAAGACTGTCTTGTCATATTGAGATACATGCACAACATCGGTGACATTTTGTGGTTTGAGAACATGGTTGGCCTTAAAGACTACATATTCCACCAAATCCCTGCCGTCACTAAAATGATGACTGTTCTCTTTCATCACAGCTCTGAGGATCAATGGAAGGAGCGTTCATCTGAGTTTGCTCCATTTTATCATGGCTGCCAATCGATCAGCAAAGGTAAATACGAGACTTTGATTCAGAGGTTCATTTCGTCTGGAGTAATCGATGAAATCCTGCTGGTTCATCTACTTGAGAAAGAGTCCCAGTTTCCAACTGAAATTGCCCTCAAGTTGCTTCAGTGTTTTTGCATAGTTTTTGGACCAATCGAAAGTAGAGCTGGAATTGACTACGTGATTCCATTTTTTGCTCCGAAACTCAAAGATGATTCATGGAAGACTGATGGACCCCTACAGTTACGTGCAGACATCGTACTTGGTGGCCTGACCCTCCCAAAGTATGTACATCAACTTATAACAGTGACAGTGCTAAACCGTTGTTTGGACTCTACCGACAGCATTGAAGTTACTTACAATGGCGCTACAATCTACCACGGAGAGAGCACTACACATCTGGTACACAATTTTGTGAATGGAACAGTGACATTACAGATCTCAACTCCTCTGAGCCTACTCGCTGACTCCTGGAAACGCCTTATAGACACAGCTCAGCTGGTGTTCTCATTGATCTCTCAAGAGTGGAAAGCTTGTCATGTATCATTTATCTTTTACTGCTCCCACTGCCTCTTTCTCAATGACCCAAGTCCTGCGCTTGAAGTTGACCCTAGGTGGTTTCAAACCCGCTCAAACATCGATTCAACCGCCGCGGAAGAAGCACCAGTTGTGGTAGAAAGATTTCAGGGAATACAACCAGTTACCTGTGACAGAGAGGCAGAAGTCAAGAAGAGCAAGAAACCTTCAGTTCCCAAGCCATTCAAGTATCCATGTAAGTCAATAGCATACTTGTACTTTGGTGGACAAATGGTAATGACTGTAACTAACAAAAAGCTGTATGCACAAACTTTTAATTAGATATGACTTGGATGTGATTTCAGGCTACGAGTTGTCAGAGGTTGAAATCCAGAAACTGGAGGAATATCTCTCAAACCTAGAGTCCAGCCGCTACCCAAGAACTGCTGGTAGAGTACACATAACTGTACATTACATGACTTGGCAGTCTCTCTCTATTAATCGTATTGCCTCCACGCAATGACAGTCTTCACTTGATGCTGTTTGACAACCAGACTGTATTATATCTGCACTATTTCCTATTTATAAAGTTGATGAAAATTTGTTAAAATGGTCAACCCTAAACAAAAATAGGTTTTTTTTTTCATTCATTGGTACTTCATCTCGATGTGACTTCATGGTCAATCTACTATTGTCTTATACACTTAATTGACTTGGTGTAATATAAGCCTTCTGTATGATGCAGCTGCTGGAGGTGCTGCTGAAGGTGCTGCCAAAGGAGCTGCCAAAGGTGCTGCCGAAGGTGCTGCTGTAGGTGTTGCTGAAGGTGCTGTCGAAGGTTCTGCTAAAGGTGCTGCCGAAGGTGCTGCCGTAGGTGCTGCCGAAGGTGCTGCTAGTAGCAGACTACCAGAGGGAAAGAGAGTACAAGAGAGAGATGATGTATTGTCTGCCAGAGAGAATGAGGAACAATGGAGTCCTACAGTTACCTTTCAGAAAGCCATAAAATTGGTACCTTTGAAGAAAACATGGAGAACAAAGCTCCCCTCCAATGAGGTAATACTTCAAGTTTTTGTTACATAAAACTGTTTGTCAAGTTAGACTAAAGATCCAAGTCCTCCGTTGATTTTTGGTGATACATTATTATCTTGTAGAAAGAGCTGAGCTTTGGTGTGCAGGTGAAATAGCATCTTTGCATACTTTTTGGTGGGCAAATATATTTCTAGCCACTTGAATGTGCATGTTTTGACAACTATAAAAATAAGCAGCTCGTGTCTGACTGGGATTTTCAGTCAAAACTACTGAGCCCAAAGTTAAAAAGAACACTCACAATTGAAAAAGCTATTTTGCAGACAAATATGATAAAAAGAGTAAAATGTCTGCCATTAGAGTGGTATGGCATGTAATTGTAAACTCTGACCTGTAACTTGACACCATCTACTCTGTTTACAGAGGGACCAGGCAAGAGACAAACAGACATCTACAACTACCTCCACCATCCAGTCTACTACAACTACAGGTATGTACTAGTGTAACGGATGAGAGATTTAGGCAACGTACATTATTCATCTATTTTCTACTGTCAGTTTTTTATCTACCAATGATACAAAGTTATTCACAACCTTTCACATGGTGAACTGCTCTGTTGTATTAGCAAAGTAGCACTCACTTTTGGCAGGCATCCAAAACACGCTACAAACATGTGCCTTTCCCTTTCATTAATTCAAGGATGTCAAATAGTTTCACTATATGACTGTTGACTGTTACAAACCAAAGCCATTCCAGGCCTAATGACTGACTACTACTGTTTGACTTGTTTGAGCATCTCTCCTTCATAGAATAATACTTTTGTTCTCTCAGAACAGCAGCGCTTGAGTTGGCAGTGTGTGTGTGTGCTCCTATGTATGCGTGAGCCAGAGTGCGTATCACAGTTTACATTTCACAGTGCATTCTGTTTGCCTGAGTTGGTGACCAAGTTTGGTTTGTTACTAAATGCTTGAATAAACTCAAACATTTGACTCTCTTTTTGTGTTTTATAATCGTTTAACCTCTAAATAGTTTTAGAAATTTATAGATGTCAGTAAATGGGTAAATTTGTTGAAACTGAATGAGTAATGCTCCACCAAGACTGTAGTTCATTGATTTTGGTAGAGAGTTCAAGGTCATTACTTTGTTCATATAACTCGTGCTCTGTTGAAATTCCTCAATCAAAGGCTTAACTACAGGTTAAATACTCAAAGATATTGTGGGAGATTTGTGTAACATCAGTGACCCCAGCCCCTTCCTTCCCCCTCAACCCCCCCCTACCCTGCACCCTTGCCACCCCAGAAGAGTGTAATAGAACCCATTCCCCTTGCACAGCTTAGGTGTTTGTATGGATGCTTCTAGATCAAGCTGTGCAACTACTAACTTATAATGCATGCCCAGCCACCCACTACACTGATGAGTCATTCGGAGATTCACTCGGTCATATATGGCCACCATTCGGAGATTAGCCGGGCATATATGGCCACTAATGGATGAGCTTGAGTGCACAAGAAAGCATGACAGCCTATTGAAGTCATACAAGAGAGAGAGCCTTGAAGTGGGACCCAAGCTTAAGGAGGAGGAGCCTTGGAGCTAGTAAACAATGTGCCATGTGTGCACTTTTCTATTTGATTGTCTTTGTTTATTTTATGTATTGATTGTGATGATTTGTTGATAATTTATAAGGATCTGTTATATTGGTTTACCCTAATAAGGGAGTGTGCCTTCCTGGTCTCTCCTATAAAAGGAATTGTTGAAGATCAGGAGGGCAGAAGTTATTGTGGATTACTGTGGAGTTACTATGCATGACTTGCAGTAATAGTGGAGTAATTATTATACTTGTGTCTTGCTAAATAGAATGTTAATAATAAAGATTATTATTAACAAGGAACATTCTTGTCGATTGTCTGGACATTATTAGTATTAACAAGGAATACATGGAAGCTGTTGTGTCGGTGGTGTAACTAACGATAGAAAAACACTACATTGGTGGCAGCAGTGGGATTCTATGAACAAGAGCGACACAACGGATAGGAAGAGAAGAAGGTAGGAAAAGAAGAAGTTAGAGAGAGAAGAAGGTAGGAAGATCTAGGAGCTATACCAAGCCTGTATCTCTTGCATACTACTTTCCCCCTCTTCAGAAGCTACTCTGTGTCAGTATCCCTCTGTATACTACCTACCCCGAAGCTATACCGAGCCTGTATACCCTGTATACCACCTTCCCCCCCCCTCCCCAGAAGTCACACCGAGCCTGTATAGCCATATACTACCTACCCCGAAGTTATACCGAGCCTGTATACCCTGTATACCACCTTCCCCCCCCCCCCCCTCCCCAGAAGTCACACCGAGCCTGTATAGCCATATACTATCTACCCCGAAGCTATACCGAGCCTGTATACCCTGTATACCACCTTCCCCCTCTCCCCAGAAGTCACACCGAGCCTGTATAGCCATATACTACCTACCCCGAAGCTATACCGAGCCTGTATACCCTGTATACCACCTTCCCCCTCTCCCCAGAAGTCACACCGAGCCTGTATACCCTGTATACCAGCTTACTCTTGCCAAAAACAGTCACTCAACCCCCCCTAGCTTGCCATTGTATCTAACATGGCCACCCAAAGAGCTAGGAGTGCCGGTAGAAACCCTGTCGGAGCGCAACCTACCATAGCGCTGGAGCAACTCACCGAAGCTCTGCAGATGCTGGTACAGCCTCCCCGAGGACCAATACAGACACCCTTCAAGGCCTCAAAGTACGACGGGACGGGAGACATCGAGTATTTTGTCACTCGGTTCCTCGAGGTCGCAGATGCCAATGACTGGGGCCAAGCTACAGCCCTGATGCATCTCCGAGCAGCACTGAAGGACGAGGCACTAGAGTGTGGACGCCCCCCTCACGTAGAAGGTATCTTCGCCGCCCTCCGAGCCCGTTTCGGACTCACCCCAAAGGAAGCGCAGGCCAAGTTAATTGTGTTGCGTCGTTCTGCCCAAGCCTCACTACAACAACACGCCAACGAAGTGGAGAAATTAGTTCGTGTGGCATACGATGACCTACCCCCCCCCCCCCCCGAAGAGTCGACCGAATGGTGCTAGAGACTTTCGCCAGCACTATTGGTAATGCCTATCTACAACGGCACCTGCTGGCAGTCCAACCACACACGATTGAGGAGGCTATTAGAGCTGGAAACGAATTCCTGCAAGTCAAAGTTGTACTCGAAGACAGGCCCTCCAGAGTGAGAATAGTGGAAGAGGAGGAAGAACATTTACCCCCACCCAGTGACCGGCCCTCCCCAATCTCCCCCCCTAACCAAGTTCAACAGACGGCCACCCTACCAGAGAACACCCTCAGTGCCTTGATGAAGAACCTACAGACGTTGACCGAAGCAGTTAAGCTCCAGTCCGACGCATTGCAACAATTACAACAACAAGTCAACCCACCCCTTGCCCCCTCCCTCCCCCACCCTTTCCCTACATCCGCCCCCCTCCAGTGTTGGGGATGTGGCACTATCGGCCATTTACAAAGAAGCTGCCCGGTCAAACCTTGGCCATCTACCTCGCCCCCCCCCTTACCAGCAGTCAAAAAACGGGCGCCGCCCGCAGTAGGGAAACCGGCACCTCACTGCCCCCGGGCACCCCGGCGTTATCAAAGAAAGTTGGCTAGAGTAGAACAGTACAACCCCGTACTAGAGATTCCCCCATGGCAGAGAGAGAGACGGCGTGTAGTACCCATCTCAGAACCCTGGCAACTACCCACCACCAACCGGTATACCCCCCTCCAAGATATAGGAGACGAAGAGCCCTACTCCCCGGTACCCAGTGAAGCAGAGTCGGACTATTACCCTACCGACCTGTATACCCAACCCACCCCTTCTCATAGACAAAGTCTTGCTGACCACGGTCACCTGGTGTGCCACCCTACACAGGACACCGAGCCACCCCCACCTCGTCAGTCTTTGGCTAAGAAACTACTCCCCCCTCAACCCCGTTGACCACTGAGCGACCCTCTCGTACTCGATATAGACGCTCCCCTACCCCCCAACCCTCAGCAGTTAAACCCGCTGACCTCACTTACCCCCCATCAGAGCGCCCTTACAAGGCAAGCTACTTCCTACCCGGTCGAGTAGAGGGAAAACCGGTGTCAGTACTCATCGATACTGGATGCACCACCAACCTCTTATCGCAACACCTGTTCAATCGACTGGCCCCCACTACTAAGATCTCCCTACAAGAAGGTGATTCACACGGTGTGTTAGCCGACGGATCTCACATCCCCTTCTTTGGTACCATCCGCCTACCCATTCGGCTGCGAGATGTCAAAACGGAAGCCACTTTCGTCGTAGGCCAAATAAATGAGGACGCCATTCTGGGCATGCCGTTTCTCACTTCTCATCAGTGTCGCATGAAGTTCGACCTGTCAGTGATAGAAGTTAATGGCCAAGAACTGCTGTGTACAGACCAGCAAGGCAGAGTACTGGCTACTGGAGTCCAGGTGGTTAGAGACACTCAGATCCCCCCCACACCGAAGCAACCATACTGTGCCGAACTACGCACTCCATACACCTTCCCCTCGGTATCGTAGAAGGCATCCCCAACTCCCCTCCCCTAGCTGCCAGTCTCAACACCCCGAATGACCGGCATCAGCTATTGGTGAGGTGTCTCAACCCCACCAACCAACCGCTGGACTTGAAAGCTGGCAAAACGATAGGAAGGTACACTGGAGTACACAACGGTGATGTAGGATCACCAGTAAAAGAAGATGAGCCCACTGCCCCCCCCCTTCCACCGCCATTCCTCCCCCTGTCCCCGAACATCTAAAAGAGTTGTATGTCCAAGCACTAGGCAACTGTCACACCCCCCAGGAGGCGTTCAAATTGGCACAACTCTTGCACTCGTATGAAGAAGTATTCAGTAAAGGTGACCACGACGTCGGCCTTACCAACCTAGTAGCCCACAGCATTCCCCTGAGACCTGGCGCACAACCCATCCGTCAACATCCCCACAGGCTAGGGCCTCATAAAGAGAAAGAGGCTGAAGAACAAGTAGCCAAGCTGCTCGAACGGGGTTTGATAGAACCCAGCACTGGCGCTTGGAGTTCCCCCGTAGTATTGGTGAAGAAGAAAGATGGCACCTGGCGCTTCTGTATTGATTACCGGCGTCTAAATGCGGTAACCCAACAGGACGCCTACCCCCTCCCCCGTATAGACGAGAGCCTAGATGCGCTGTCTGGAAGTCGGTATTTTAGTACCCTTGACCTAGTGAGCGGGTATTGGCAAGTGCCCCTCGATGCAGACGCCAGCGAAAAATCTGCCTTTTCAACTCGCTCAGGCCTATACAAGTGGAAGGTCCTCCCCTTCGGCCTCACTTCTGCCCCAGCCACCTTCCAAAGACTCATGGAACGAGTACTACATGGACTTCACTGGAAGTCACTCCTCCTATACCTAGACGACATTATTGTCATCAGTCCCGACTTCCCCACCCACCTACACCGGCTGGCAGAAGTGCTACAGCGGCTCAAAGCAGCAGGACTTAAGTTAAAGCCCAGCAAATGCGAACTGCTACAGTCACAAGTCCGCTATCTTGGACACCTCGTCAGTGAGCATGGTGTTTCCACGGATCCCGACAAAATCGCAGTAGTCCGTGACTGGCCCACCCCCACCTGCCTCAAAGAACTCCAAGCATTCCTCGGTACAGTCGGGTATTACCGACAATACCTCCCTCGCTTCTCCACTACGGCCAAACCCCTGACCAAGTTAACCTGCAAGGACGTTCCATGGGAATGGACCACCCCTCAGAGAGAAGCTTTTGTACAGCTTAAAGCTGGACTGCTGTCTGCTCCCATCCTCGGCTACCCAGATGCCGATAGCCCGTATATATTGGACACCGATGCAAGCGATGACGGTGTTGGAGCTGTCCTCTCCCAACTACAGAATGGTGAAGAAAGAGTGATAGCGTATTATAGCAAAACACTGAGCCCACCTGAACGCAACTATTGTGTCACTCGCAGAGAACTACTGGCCGTAGTCAAAGCCACAAAGCATTTCAAGCCCTACCTCTACGGTCGAACCTTTCGGGTGAGAACAGACCACGCTTCCCTCATGTGGCTATGTAAGCGTAAAGAGCCGTCCAGCCAAGTAGCCAGGTGGCTCGAAACTCTGTCGGAGTTCCAGTTTACCATCAAACACCGGAGTGGACACTTGCATGGAAATGCTGACGGCCTTAGTAGACGATGTTCCCCCGATTGTAAGCAATGTAATCACATTGAAGCCAGAGACGGCGGACCCACGAAGAGAGAAATATTGCAAACCTTGCCCCACCCCTTCTCCCCTCCCCCATCCACCGCAGCTGACCCCACCCCGTCACACCCTCAAGTGGTAGCTATCACTCGCCCCCCACCCCCTGACACCGACCTGCTGGACGCTCAGAGAACAGGCCGCCACCCGGTAGCCATCATCTACCAGGCGGTAAAGAACCATACCCCTATTCCCCCACAGCAGTTGGAACTCGGAAGTAATGAACTCCGACAGCTGGAGAAACGCCAACACTCTATGCAGATCCGCCCAGATGGTATTCTAGAGGTACACCAAGCCGGACAGAACCGAGCCCACTGGTGTGCTGTGTGCCCCCCAGCCTGAGAAGCAAAGTAGTGTGGGAGACACATGTCTTGGCCCACCAAGGCATACAACGGACATTAAAGAGAGTCGGCCTCACATGGTACTGGCCAGGTATGACCGCGGATGTACGGAGAGCCATTAACAGTTGTGAAACCTGTCAGCGGGCTAAACATGGCGGTACAAAACCCAACCCCACACGGCAGCGAATGTATGCCGGCCGCCCTTGGCAAAAGTTGGCCGTAGACCTGGTGGGCCCCCTCCCTGAGACCGATAGAGGAAACAAGTGGATACTCGTCTTAACAGACCACTTTACCCGTTGGCAAGATGCCCTCCCCCTCCCTGATGCCACTGCCCCTGTTGTTGCCACTGCCCTCGACGAACACGTGTTCTGCTACTTCGGACTACCCGAGCAGATGCACACCGATCAGGGTGCCCAGTTTGAGTCGAGTCTCATGCACGAACTCTGTACTCTCTGGCGGGTAAAAAAGACTCGGACCACTCCCTACCACCCCCAATCCAACGGTTTAGTAGAGCGCAATAATAGGGTATTAGGAGATGCCCTACGCTCTCTCCTATTGAAGAGACAGCCCGGAGAATGGGACTTGATTCTCCCCCAAATAATGAGAGCGTTCCGTGCCACCCCCCATTCTACTACAGGCGAAACCCCAAACTTCTTGATGATGGGAAGGGAATTACGGCTCCCCGACCAACTAACTTATCACCCCCCTTGGTTGAGTGTGTGCCCGTACACGAATACGCCCAAGCCCTACAGGAAAGACTTGAAGAGGTTCATGAGACTCTCCGAATGGAGCAGCAACAGATAAGAGGAGACGAAGGAGAGGAGCCGTCTCTATTCAAAACGGGAGATGAAGTATGGTTGGAGAACCGGAGGAGAAGAAAGGGAGAGAACCCCAAACTCCAACCCAAGTTCGTGGGCCCCTATATAATAGAGGAAGCCTACAGTAACCACACATACCTGATCAATCGACACGGCCAACAGTCAGTGCAAAACGGCAGTCGCCTGAAACCATATAGGGCATGCCTGGAGCCGTACGGACAAGCCCCTGCAGCTTTAGAACCCGTCCGCCGCCCCAACATGCGTGGCGCTGCTCCCCGCAGGAGAACACAACCCCCTCCCCCTTTACAAGAAATACCCTTTCCACTCCTGGACCTCCCAATGCCTTCCCCTTATACGGCGCCCCCCTCCCCTCCAATCTCTCCGCCTGTAGAGAGGCCAGCGCCCAGAGCAAGTCAACCTATAGAGAGAGCAGCACCCAGAGCACCTCAACCTGTAGAAGAGTGCTCACCGAATCTCTCCAGCGAAAATCAATCCAATCGGACGAGAACTGGCCGAGCCGTAGGTCATACGGCAAACCAAGAAGTTGTCCCCCCGCCAGTTGCACGCCCCCCTCCCTTAGCCCCAGCACCTACAGGCCGCCCTAGACGAAATGTAGGACCACCCCAACGATATGGCCAACCTTGGTGTCACCAAGTCACTGCAAGAAGTGATACACTACAGGAAGAAAGAACCAAGTTATTGGCTACAGTTAAAGCATTCACCACTAAGCCTGAGGACCACAACCCACCTTGCCTAGTCTCAAAAGAATTGCTAGGGTCTCCCCTACCCCCCCCTCCAAACTTCAGCTGGCTCTCTCCATTCAACCCCCCTGCAGGAGCCCCCAAAGATACCCCTCTTTTCCCCCTCTGTCAGGAGTCATACCCCCCAAGTGGCAGAGCAAACCGGTTTGCAGCTGAATAGTCAAGAAAATATTGCCCGTTTGTCTGCTAGCTTGCTTACTGAGCAGTCCGCTTGCTTACTACAGCTCCTTCAGAACTACTTGCAAAGTATGAACACCGAAACTTCCGCCTGCTTACAGCTCGAGGATGACGACGACAACCTCCTGCTCGAAGCTAATCTAGCTGAAAATCAGCCACCCTCTAGCCACAGCGAGGATCCGCTGCTAGGCATAACAGGAGAGTCAGCACCCACTACGCTACCAGCAGCCACGTCAAGTCAACCTGGTGAATTGAAACGCGCCTATGATAAATGGATACTCGAGAACGCTACGGCCAGTGACCCTTTAGCTCTCACCACCCTTGTGCCTTTCCCCCCCCCCAACCGACTTAGACGAGTTTCCACCCCTTGCTCCAGCTAAAAGACCACCCACTAACCTCCCCCTGGTCCCTACTACAATCATTCCTTCAACAAAACTTGATTATAGCTACAGTCAATGTGTAAAGAAACCCCCCAAGCCAAATCCCCCTTTTCCCAGTGACCCCGGCACTACCCCGGCTCGGGATAGATGGACCACCCTCAGAAGGAATCTCACACCACCCCCACGGAGTAGATCTGGCGTTAGAACGCAAACAGAGACAAAGAGTACCCCACAAATCTTTGTTGTTGATTCATTAATTAGAGACGGTGTCCCTAATGGAGCGGAGTATGTGGGAGATTTGTGTAACATCAGTGACCCCAGCCCCTTCCTTCCCCCTCAACCCCCCCTACCCTGCACCCTTGCCACCCCAGAAGAGTGTAATAGAACCCATTCCCCTTGCACAGCTTAGGTGTTTGTATGGATGCTTCTAGATCAAGCTGTGCAACTACTAACTTATAATGCATGCCCAGCCACCCACTACACTGATGAGTCATTCGGAGATTCACTCGGTCATATATGGCCACCATTCGGAGATTAGCCGGGCATATATGGCCACTAATGGATGAGCTTGAGTGCACAAGAAAGCATGACAGCCTATTGAAGTCATACAAGAGAGAGAGCCTTGAAGTGGGACCCAAGCTTAAGGAGGAGGAGCCTTGGAGCTAGTAAACAATGTGCCATGTGTGCACTTTTCTATTTGATTGTCTTTGTTTATTTTATGTATTGATTGTGATGATTTGTTGATAATTTATAAGGATCTGTTATATTGGTTTACCCTAATAAGGGAGTGTGCCTTCCTGGTCTCTCCTATAAAAGGAATTGTTGAAGATCAGGAGGGCAGAAGTTATTGTGGATTACTGTGGAGTTACTATGCATGACTTGCAGTAATAGTGGAGTAATTATTATACTTGTGTCTTGCTAAATAGAATGTTAATAATAAAGATTATTATTAACAAGGAACATTCTTGTCGATTGTCTGGACATTATTAGTATTAACAAGGAATACATGGAAGCTGTTGTGTCGGTGGTGTAACTAACGATAGAAAAACACTACAATATGTTATAGTGCAAGTGTTTGTATCTCTAATATGAATGTTGCTCATTGTACATGATATATACCCAGATGGAAGCATTGCTGGTGCCAGCTCTTCACTTGTTGGATCTTCCACAGCTGCAGCTAGTTCACTCGTGTCTCAAGACTTTGTCTACTATGAGTATATAGATGACCAAATATACAATGACAACTAGAAAGTCTCGTTGGCATTGGAGTTGTGCTCCCTTGGTTCAATGATCGTGAGTATGTAAGGCATTTTTCAATGCGTTCACTTGACTTTTCATTTTAAAGAGAATACCTCGCTCTCTGTTGGTTACATAACTATACTAGAATACTTTTTGTGTGCGACAAGTTTTATTATCACAAAGTATACATCTACCTGTTTGTTTCTAGCCACCATTCCACCGAGGAGTTTGATTAAAAGGAAGTTGAACAAGTGACCAATACCATTATCTCGTATACGATCTAAGTCGAAATCGGTTTGCAATAAAAATGGCTGAAAATTCTGAACATTTTTGATTATTACAAATGAAGTTTGGGTATACAATAAATGTGTTAAGTATCCAAATTATTATTTCAATTAAGTTAAAACGCTCTCAACTCCATTACACCACCCAAAAGATATTTTGGTATTGCTATTGCGCTGAGATAAATGTCACTGCAGTTAAAACAAGCTATCAAATGAGGCTACAATTTATTATTAAATTGTTCTAATGTCCAAAAATAAAAACTCTAGCAGCAAATATTTTGATACAAAGTGCCAGCAGGTATTTTTCATCAGTGCATCAAGCATATAAAATATGGTTTGGGTAAATAAAAATAAAAAACATTTATTATTTAAAAAATGGTTTATTATCTGGAAATGCACAGCCAGTAGAAAGCTAAATATTTTTTCCACAAACACAAACTCATAAAAGTCAGAGTTTCTGTTTCACTGGTTTCTGCAGCTTCCTTCGTAAACTGATTTATTTCTCTGCCAGAATCTGTTTGACTTATTAGGAAGCAGCTGCGAGTTTCTTTTAGCTTTTGATTTGGCTGCACGCAGGTTATTCTGACTAGCGTAATTGATGGTTACGGGTAAACATATTATCTACGCCTGGCTTCATCAGGTTTCCTCTATATAGAGAGTTATTTGTTTGGGCGATGATTCGTTAGAAAGATCAGTATGCCAGTTGATTAGCCAATGCCCTAATTGATGAAATTGTATCTAGGAGATACCGTTACATACTCTAATGAACATTTGATATGTGTAAAATCCGAGGTTTGTTGTTTGTTGCAACCATTTGCTTTCAGCCCAGTGACCTTAGGAGAGTTTGTTTTAATTGTATGCAAGGCGCACAGTCGCGTTAGTTACCAGTCATATGGCAGACACCCAAAATACCGAAGTGCCATTTGGTTTTGTGACAAAAACAAAACAATAAGATAAATAAATGGAATGTTAGTTATTTATTTTACTTAGCATTTATTATCGTTGTATTTTGATAAAAATCTGACTGAATAACGAAAACCTGCAATAGACTTTTCTAAAGTGAAGTTTGCATAATGTCAAAAAGTGGTAGGCTCTGAAAAAAATCTTTGATTTCATTAATACCGTAAAAATAATTATTTTTTGGAATATTCATGTTAATATTATTTAAACTACTTCGAGATTATAGCTCTATGAAATAATTTTGGCTATTATTTATATGTAAAGTTAATAGTTATTTAAAATTTGAGATGAAAGTTGAATCGTACAATAAAAATAATTTATAATCCCTAATATTTATAATAAAAGTGGTAACACAAACACTATATTTTGGCCCTTATTACTTAGCGACAAACCAGATGTTTTGGTTTAAAAATCCCAGTGGGCTAAGAGGCATCCTGAGCTTTCAGATAAATGGCTCTTTTAAAGCATGTCAGCACTGATCACTTTTTGGTTGAGTTTCTGAATATTCAATTTGATTGATGTATTAAATAACCCTCTAGGCCTACTCAGTCCTGATCTACAAGCTTGCCAAAAAGTCATTGGCTTCAAATGCTCGTCGCATCAGCTGAAATTTAGCTTCCATTGATCAGCGTTTACGTCATCTTCGGGTTGTGGGCATGGTCAATTATAATATATAATAGCAAATTTTTATAAATGAAGTTACATCGTCTGCGTTTAAAATGAAATCTGATTGGGCAATTCATTTAGTCTTAGGTCTACTGAAGGCCATTGCAACAGGAATAAAGAATCTCTACGAAGACACCCCATCAAAAATTGAATCTAAGAGTTAATGTTGGGATTTACCGTTACGCGCCATTTTCATCTGTCTTGAATTTGCACCTGCACACATAAAGTCGAAATTAGTGGTGTCTATCAATATGGACACAATTAGTGCACACGCATAGTAAACAAAATCAACCCTTGCTTATTACGCAAATTTTGTATGTGAAATGGCAACAAGAGACGATTGCGGGATTTGTCAGGTTGTCCAATGTGATTACCATCACAAACAAAGGATCATCTTATACTCTTTACATGAACTGGATAAAAAAAATTGCGCTTCTTTTGGTGAGTAAGGGAACAATAAATGGTTTTCATACAAGAATGGACAGCAGTACTTGGGTAGAATAATAGTAAATAAATTAATAATAACAATAAATAGCGGGATCTGATTGGTCAAATAAATACTGCGCAGCAAAGAAGTAAATACCCTAAGATGACGTCAATTTTAAGAAGTGTAAAAATTTGCGAGTTTTTCTGGAAGAGTGGCATTTTGCAGGTTTGTAGATCAGCACTGATTAGTTCGAGAGGGTTGTTCAATACATCAATACGCTGCTGAAGATTTGAGTATTTACAAAATTAACAAAAAATTGATCAATGCTGGGATGCTTTAAGCTCTAACTTGTCAATTTGCAGCGTTATGAGCTGTTGAAAATGAGTGATATTTTCTATAAGTTATAGTGTAGTCACTCAAGCTTTTGGGTCCAGAGGGTCATGTGACAAGGGAGTTGGCCACACCTTAATTACTTCACTTGTGCTAGCATTGGCGCAATTTTTTATTTTGACAATTTTTCTCAAATAAAGCTACAACTTTTAGAAAAATTGGTTTTCCATCCAATGATGCAAAAATTCTTTGTGTGACACCAGTGGTTGTCTCGGAAAAATAATTGAGAAAAAGTACCTTAGCATAAAAAACAATGGTTTGTGGTCACAGTATCGAGCATTGCTGACAATGGTATTGTTGCAGTGATGCCAAATCAGTGACGCATGACCATCAAATTACTTAATGGTGGGATATAGAAGTTTTTTTATTTATCGGAATATGACTCTCCAGTAAAATTATTTTTTGTCTGCATAATGTGATTGCTCCATGATAAATAGTATAGCACTGGGTCGGTAAAATAACAGAGAATGTGAATGATACTGAAATCTTAAGGGTCCATAGCACAATAGGAAGTTGCAGATTTACAATGCATTTTCCACCCGTTATAGTTGAAGTCCATAGCTATGTAGGCAGTGCAATGATTGGCTAAACCTGCGCGGTAAATGGTGTCCATTTGATGCCATTTTAAATTTTGTTTCTACCATTTTCTGGCCCCAAGTTATTAAAAAATTACTAACATAGGAATATTTCGAAAATTGAAGAACCCTGCATCCAAAATTTACATATAAATCTTTTTGTCTCAATGCGCGCTATGCTCGCATGAGCTTCGTACACGGTATATATTTAGATTAAAAAAATGAATTTTTCGCAAATTAAAAATGACGGATTATTTTTCCTCATCTTTTTCCAGTTTTTTGTGAACTAAAAATTTTCTCTATCACTTTTTGTTGCTATTTCTCATAGATGTGTAGTTACAAATATCTGGGACCAGAGGGAACAATAGAACATAGACGGGTACAAAGAGGGCAGGAAGTGGATTGGACAATCTCCATCAAAAATCCCAGCGGATTTTCACCAAAATGAATCCTCACCAGCTCCCTTGTATTCCTTTAGTGCAGATGTACTAACATAGCACCCACAACTAACATGTAAAACAATTCACTTTACTCTTTCCGACTATTTTAGATGGGTTAGCCTGAGATCTTACCTGAGACAACTCTAACATTGTAAGTGTGTGGGCTGATACTTGTACACAGTGGGATTGTCACATACTACTTGTATACATCGTACACTCCATCCATAGATATACTATGTCTATATACTAACATATATATATTGTACTCTGTTACTTTCACTTGGCTAGCTGGCTTGTATTATCTTTTATAGCTGTTATTTCACTCTTAGAGTTGTCTTCTCTCTCTTGTGTTTCATTATTTTATACCTTGTGTGTATCAGCTCTGTTGTTTGTTTGAACTTTTGGTTATTGCTTACTGGGTGAGTAATCTGCTCGTGACCCACAATGCTTTGCTGAGGTCAATGATACTGGGTGTATATTTATATTTGGCTGACATCTTGATTTCTGTCTGTCAAACACCACAGTTTGGTGTGCTGTTCAATAACCCCAGCCTGGTTTGATCAATTTATCTTTGATTGGCTTTTTTACATTTAGTATTACACAACAATTGTTCTTTCCATGTCTTACTACAATCACTTCTCTAACAATATTGTAATGCTTATGTAAGTTTTATCTTTTGCCTGGATGATAAAATAAAATAGCTGCTAGCAAACAAAAGTTTTCGCCATTCTTTAAGACATTTTGTCTACAGCCCAAGAACTAAACAGGAAGTTACCTGATATTGTAAAGGACTTGTGCACAGAGCTCTACTGAGTCACAACTGTTTTAACTTCCAACTAAAATGCTCAGGCTCGAATAAATTTGGCTGGCTCAGAGCCAAATCTAAGCCTGGGTAGTACTAATCTGGGTAGAATTAGTACAACTGCGGTGAATTCCCGCGTTGGAATTCCAGACTGATCAGACGGAATTCTAGCAAAATGATGTACTTTATTTCCTATCTGTACACTAGGGCGTACAGCAAACAAGTGTTTACACTAGCGGTCCAAAACAAACTCTGATCAATATGGCAATAAATGCAATATTTATAAATCAAATTATGCTGATGAGCAATTGAATTACACGCAGTCATTGGCTAAAATAGTTCTACCCAAAGATTAAGTAAAGTCCTTTATCAATACACCAGTTTGTGCTTCTTCTCCAGGAATTGATGAGCTCCCACTTGTCTTTAAAAGCAACAGGCTCAAGGCATTTCATCTTTACTAGCGGTAAAGGTCCTTCTCACATCACTCAACTAGCTTTGCATGTTTTGAAAGTTTTTCTTTTGCTTTTTTGTACTCGGACAAGTCTGTGGCGTTAGTCAATTCTATTGAAGCGTTTCGCTTTCACCTCATCATTAAATCCTCCATTGAGTTGGGATACAAGGGTGGCGTGTTTCCTTTCTCCCCTGCTGGCTTATCATTCCCAATTATTTTCTTTATTCAATGGCCGATTTCCTAACCACGCTAGCGATATCCCTTTCGCTTCTCGGCAACTGATTCTACTGAGCAGTCGACAATTTTATTGGTCCATTTATAATACCTTCAGCGCACCCCATCCAAATCAGATGTTTTTTCGCATTAGCTATTACAGAGTTTTGAATCAAGACAGATCCGTTGTTGACTGACAACAACGCCGCATTTCTGTTCAGCTTTTGGTGGAGAGCTTTAGTATTTTTACTAACATGTTATACATCCGATTATAATTCTATGTGAGATGAACCAATCAGTATTTTTATTTGTATGCTTTCACTTGGGCACGTATGACATTATAGGGTCGTTTGAGACAAAATCTTCCACTAGCCTGTGACGATCGTTTGTTTGCTCAGTCGTATATATTTGTAGAAACAAGTAAAGTTGCTTCATCGCTTGTTCAAAGGGTTTTTGTGCATATTTTGTTCTTCCAGGAGAGCATTGACGAGCCAGATAGTTAATGGAAGAACCCTGTCGAGGGTTTTTAAAAAAAAAAAAATAGTGACCATTCAAGGGAACGTTAAACGAATTCTTTTCAGAAACAGGTTCTGAACAATAAAAAAGACACTTTTGTTCAAGTAATGGCTATGTTTTGTATACAAAGCATTGGAATCAGCTTTACCAGAAACTTCATCCATCCAATTATTTTATTCAACAGTAAATATGTACTTGCAAAGACCTTTTAAGTGAAAAGGACTTCTGCCAATGGGAATCGTACATCGATCCTGGGAACAGCAGGAGACACGCTCAGCCATCAAGCTACAAACACACATGTTGCTGGCAGAATTAATTTAGAACATCCCGACAACTATTTTGCCATAGCTTTTGTTTTACAAAAAGTAGCTCTTACAGGTGCCTAGATGCTTTTTGTTTTCTGGCCACCTAAGCACTTGCTTCATCACTGCCAATACAAACTTCACTTTTGTTACATCATATGCTCATGTTGAACTTGCTTATCTGTCCCTGATATATTTAATACTAATCATCAATAAATAAATCTCATGACAGACCATTTATGCGAAAAACAATTCCTCACCCGGGGTCGAACCCAATCCCTGTCAGCAGCAGGTCACAGTGTTAACTGCTGGGCCATCTCATAACATGAAATGCTGTTGATAAACAGCTTAAGATAACAAGAAGGATGGATGGCCTACATAAAAAAATTACTTTGGGTATGGACATCGCTAAATACTTCTCAAATGTTTTCAAATTTTATTTCAGAATTATTCGATTTGCCACCTGGTTACTATTTCTGATAATAATTTGAAACGAAAAGAAATTTTCTCAGCGAAAACAGTACAAAACGAACATTTGTGTCACATGATGATTCCAGTGTAGGCTATGACTCTTTTACCAAAGATCTGAAACTTGATGGAAAGTCATATGAAAGACAGTTACAATGCGATCGCAACCATGCAAAAATTATGCAATTCGGAGCAATGGTCTAAGAGTCATATTTTTGTTTTGTTTTGAAGACCATTTTCAAAATTGGAATAGCTGAGTTGACGGTAATGCGAGAAACTTTGAATATAAAATTTTTGAAAGATTAGGCATCAGGCTATGTGGCCTGATGTTTTACTTGTTGCTGGTTAGTTCCATTCTGGTCTCAAAAGGCAATGAAAAGTGCTGTTTTTATTTGGATTTTTCAAATTGAAAATTAAAAAATGTGTAAGTGTTTAGTGCGATCGCTTTGAAGTTCAAAATGGTACATCGTTACACTATGGCACATGTTTGCTGCAAAATTGAAGTCAATCGACGGGTTGGTTCTCTGATGGGAAGCTGTTTTATGCTGGAAAAAAAGAGAATTTTATTAAAATCCTAGATGGCCGCTTCCGATCAACTTTTTAACACCATTTCAACATGACGAATTAGAAGGTAAGCAAAATGCACCATCTTTCAAAAATAGGTATTTTTCGTCAATCGGGCTTCATTTTTTCAGCTACTTGGATGATCTGAAAAACGAATCTTTAGCTGTTTTGCACTTGAATTGCGATGTTCTGGAATGTTCTGTAACTTTGTAAGCCAACTTACGGTTTGGCCCGATGCCTGTCGATTGTGTAGCAAAAAACTTTGTAGCTCCATCTATTACAGTTCTTGAGAAAAAAGTGGCAACAGTTCCATAAAGTTTGCCGCAAAAGAAGAAAAGAAATAATACTAAAAGCAGGCAGCACCAGCCCCTGCACGAGTTACACGTGACTGCTCATATTACCTAATTGTTATGTAAGCTGACAACACGTGTATAGTTGTTGTCCCTCTGAGACTGGTTGGGTTACCTGAGCAATGACTACCTTATCATAACAATGGGTTCAAACAACACTAAATAATTGATCTACCAAAGACTGTTTCCGTACACAAAGTTAGTTTATGAGACCGTCTCAGCTCTAGCAGTGACAACTCCTATCAAAGTGTGTGCACCAGTTAATAGATATGATGGTCAAGAACAAGGCTGCTCAAACTGCGGCCCCAGGAGCAAAAGAGGCACCCAGCAACTGATATTGCGGCCTCGGGGCTCTCGTTCTACAAAAATGGTTGTCAAAAACTTTTTGAGTCAACTGATGTCTAATTTTGGCACAACTGGCTTTCCTCATGAAATTTTCAATGGTCACTTATTCAGAGAGACGCTCATCGCCTTCATTGTTATGCAAGGCAGGAAAACAGGGTTGGCAGCTTTTTAGGCGTTGATTCTAACATGTACAGACCTCAAGCAGGATCTTAAAAAAGTTTTCACTGTCACAGCAAAGGCTGGTGCACAGGCCATGGCACGACGGACTCATGGACTGGATGGGAGAATGAAAAACTTCTACCTCCACCTGCTTGATTTTCTTTGTATTATCAAAAAAGTGTTTTTGCTTACTAAAATTCATAACAACTTCAAAGCTGTCATGAAAACCTCCACAAAATTAAAAATATTTCTGAAAGAAAGCTTATCGTTTTGACATGTAAGAGTTTTTGTTGGAGAGCTTTGATACTGAACATAAGGATCTACTAACATATAACAAGGTAAGATGACTGAGTAAGGCAATCTGTTAGCTAAGCTGTGGGTGCTACAGAGAGCTTTGACACTGAACATAAGGATCTACTAACATATAACAAGGTAAGATGACTGAGTAAGACAATCTGTTAGCTAAGCTGTAGGTGCTACAGATAGCTTTGACACTGAACATAAGGATCTACTAACATATAACAAGGTAAGATGACTGAGTAAGGCAATCTGTTAGCTAAGTTGTAGGTGATACAGAGAGCTTTGATACTGAATATAAGGATCTACTAACATATAACAAGGTAAGATGGCTGAGTAAGGCAATCTGTTAGCTAAGCTGTGGGTGCTACAGAGAGCTTTGACACTGAACATAAGGATCTACTAACATATAACAAGGTAAGATGACTGAGTAAGGCAATCTGTTAGCTAAGTTGTAGGTGATACAGAGAGCTTTGATACTGAACATAAGGATCTACTAACATATAACAAGGTAAGATGACTGAGTAAGGCAATCTGTTAGCTAAGTTGTAGGTGATACAGAGAGCTTTGATACTGAACATAAGGATCTACTAACATATAACAAGGTAAGATGGCTGAGTAAGGCAATCTGTTAGCTAAGTTGTAGGTGATACAGAGAGCTTTGATACTGAATATAAGGATCTACTAACATATAACAAGGTAAGATGGCTGAGTAAGGCAATCTGTTAGCTAAGCTGTGGGTGCTACAGAGAGCTTTGACACTGAACATAAGGATCTACTAACATATAACAAGGTAAGATGACTGAGTAAGGCAATCTGTTAGCTAAGCTGTGGGTGCTACAAAGAGAGTTTTTGTTGTTTCTGGATGAACATGAGATGGTGATGAGTTAAGGAAGTTTTTCAATCAGCTGAGTACAACGTAGGGTTTCCTATAGACTTCTTCAACTGCATGAATGTTCTAAACCTGGAGAGGCAAGGATATGACAGATATTGGTGCCTTACATCTCTGAATGGGTTTACCCAAAGCTGGGATATCTCACCCAATATAGATGATGTTATTGAAAGACTTTAGAAACTCGTTGTCAAAGTGTAAACTCAATCTACTTGTTGGTTCAAGCAGTTGAGAGTACTAATGCCATTATTCTATTAGTAATCAAGTCTGTGAATGTGTCTGTGAGTGGCAATTACCACTACTGAAGTGTTATGTAACACATTACAACTACTGAAGTGTTATGTAACACATTACAACTACTGAAGTGTTATGTAACACATTACAACATCTGAAGTGTTATGTAACACATTACAACTACTGAAGTGTTATGTAACGCATTACAACTACTGAAGTGTTATGTAACACATTACAACTACTGAAGTGTTATGTAACACATTACAACTACTAAAGTGTTATGTAACACAGTACAACTACTGAAGTGTTATGTAACACATTACAACTACTGAAATGTTATATAACATGTTACAACTACTGAAATAGTTTTTATTCGATTGATTTGCTTTTAAAAAACAAATGAAAAATTTATTAAATTTGCTATTAAGACATTTTGATATTGCCATAATTAAAAACTGTAACACTGAAGCCTGAATTTTTGATGCCGATGTCTAAATGTGTTTGTATAATATAGTAAAGGTTTTATGCGCACTAGTTGCGAACGACCTTCACCGGACCACTGTTTACTATAGCTGGGGTAACCTACTGATGGCTTTTGGTAAGTTGGTAGCGTACCGGTAGCCTCAGGCACTAATCTGACCCGTGTTGTGGCGTCTACTGAACGCAGTATGTATAGCTCTGCCGACAATCGGTATTTAAACAATTACACTAACAATACGAGGATCAGTTATGCGTTATAATGAGATCCCTTTGTCTATCAATTCAGCTAAATCAGCCACAATTGACAATCATTTCTACTTAGGCCTAACTTTGGTTATCTTCTTCTGCGCTCAAGTTTAGTAGACTTGGACAATATCTAAGCATTCAGTTACTATCAAGGATATTGTGATTCACAAGCTATATCCTACTTTACGAGTTGTTCAGCAAAGGAGATAGTTTCAGATTATAATAATAAATATATTCTCGAGTAAAGAGACAAAACACAATAGTAGTGAGAGATGTTTCGAAGCGCTAATAACAATCCTGGTACGTTTGACAAACGAATTACAATACATTCCAGTTAATGATTGCGAGGAACACAGTTCAACTCTTACACGACTACTCCAGAGCTCTGAAGCAGTGGGCGATCTGCCCCAGTATTTACAGAAAGTAAACGCAAAAAAGTACAGTTGAAATAAAAGCAAATGATATGATAAAATAAAACAATAATATTGGCTAATTTTAAACGTAACAACTGACAAGAAATAAGCGTCAGGTCATAGAGATATAAGATTAATAAAGATAACCGCTCGCATTACGAGCTCTGCAATAGCGATAGTTAGTTGATGTCTATGGAAAAACTCCTAGTACGAGGTTCTCTCGAGTCATCTGGATAGGTCGTCTCCATCATCGCGAGTACAAAGGCTGTCTCTCGTTGCTGAGCATTCGGCTAACATCCATTCAAAGGTAGGGCAACTCCTGGCGAGTCTGATCACCGGCACTTGCTCACTAAATTCTATTACAATATGTAATTCAGTATAAAACATTTTATTGGCCTTTGCTAATGCCATTACTTTCATCATAAGTGAGCAGCAAAAACATAGTTTAAAAAAATTAAACTAAAATAATTAAAGGCATTTCCATGTTTTGTGGTCATTTGGTGTAGGTGACAAAAGCACCACCAAACTGTTGGACCACCTCTAGTAAATAGCTAAACATCAGCTATTTGTGAGTAGGTGTTTGCTGTAATCGTTGGATGCCACAGCAGCCTCAATCAGTCAAAACAAATTTCTCTAACGCTGCCAATAAAAAGCTACATTTATTGCTGATCACATGATATAATAAGGGGCTCTTACATCTCAATACTGGCTAGCAAACTGATTACAAACCCTCTCTAGGTTTTAGGGTTTAGCACTAAAAACTCTGATTGCCAAAATGTAAACTAAAACTGGCAGCCATGTATTGTAGTGGATTTTAGGGTTCACTAAGTCTGCGCACACGTTGTACCACATTCTGGCATCCTTATAATAGCCATTAGATGGCCAGAATGACAGGAAATGGTTCCACCGAATGGGACTAAAACTATACTTATGTCTATATTGACCCTGTAAGGAGCTATGCCGACCTATACCGACCCTGTATGCAGCAGTACCGACCTCACTGATCCGGCAGGAAGTGAGTCAATGTAGCCTGAGGACTCAAAAGTAGCCTGAGAGAAGCGGGAAGCCATCTACCGGAGATCACCACCCCTAACTCTTACGGAAGATGGAGTACTAAAGCTAGAAAGACCGAGGGCTAGAGGAATGACTGTGGTTAGTGCATTAGCTTCTAACTCCACCTACTACTACATGGTGCCTACCACCTTTAAGCCCATACTGTTAATCTTATTCGTTATGTATTTATATACTCATATTCATTGGTGCATGTTGCAATATTGTTGTGTGATTGGCTAGTCACTTCCTGTGCCTCGCCTATGAAAGGCAGAAACTTGTCTGTAATTGTCAGTTGTAATGTGCTTTTTACTAACTTGTTTTATTCTGCATGGATACTCAGCAGCACTGAGTTATGTGTCTGAGCCTAGGGCTCCATACTGGTTGTAGAGTAGAGACACTCTATCTTGTATTCGTTCGGTATCTCACCCACCCTGTTGTTGTAACAGGTTAAACTAACAACTGGTGGCAGCACGCTACCCCCCTCAGCTAGTGATTTTCAGCCCCCAAAATCCACTACAGAGATTTATACTTATACCAGTTGTTATTAGTCTGGCAGGTTGCCTGATGTTGGCTTTGGCTAAACATTGTAATGAGAGCACAACTCCAGTTAAATATAAAAATACCAAATTAATCCTTATAGTAGGTTCAATACTCCAAACTGGCAATCAATAGAATCAGTGATGATAAACCTTTCTGATGTTATACTTTACATTGATCCGATGGTTTCACTGCGCAACATTCTGGGTGAGTTTGAGGGTAAGTTGATAACAAAAAATACGCAAAGTTGTCTTGTTTTTGGTAAGACAACTCTTAACCTACAGTGTTTGTTCAGGAAAAAAAGTGTGTTGCATAACTCTATAAGATAAACTTGTGAAAATCAGGCTCATTCCCCGATAAATAGGACCACTCCCTTCCCATATTCAAAGTATTTGCAAATGTTAGAGACTAAAGTTAAATAAAACTTTGATGTATAAATATGTACAAGAAAGGATAAAACTTTGATGTATAAATGAGGGAGTGAAGTCTCTGCGATATGTAAAGCTTCAGAGAAAAGCTACATATAGCCATAGTAGATAGTATATATATACAACTACATATAGCCATAGTAGATAGTATATACATACAGCTACATATAGCCATAGTAGATAGTATATATATACAGCTACATATAGCCATAGTGGATAGTATATATATACAGCTACATATAGCCATAGTAGATAGTATATATATACAGCTACATATAGCCACAGTAGATAGTATATATATACAGCTACATATAGCCATAGTGGATAGTATATATATACAGCTACATATAGCCATAGTAGATAGTATATATATACAGCTGCATATAGCCATAGTAGATAGTACATATATATACAGCTACATATAGCCATAGTAGATAGTATATATATACAGCTACATATAGCCATAGTAGATAGTATATATATACAGCTACATATAGCCATAGTAGATAGTATATATATACAGCTACATATAGCCATAGTAGATAGTATATATATACAGCTACATATAGCCATAGTAGATAGTATATATATATACAGCTACATATAGCCATAGTATAGCGTCCACAAACTGATCACGAAATATGACGTCACACGTCAAAAGCGTCGATATAAATATTTGTAGCACCTATTTTTTTTCAGTTTCCAAATATTCGGGAATTACTAAATTTTTAATAACTTGGGACCACAGGCTGCTAGAAACAAAATTTTAAAAGGGTTTAATAGGATACAATATGCCAAACAAGATTAACCAATCACTGCACTTCTTACATATCTGTAGTTTTGGGAAAAATTGTCTGGAAATGACGTTGTAAACGTGACTTTTCCCAGTGCGCCGATGGACCATATGATTTTAGTTTATGTTATATCACTAGCCTGTCTTATTAACGACCTGTTGATATACTATTTGTTATAGATCCTTTACATCTGGAGGTAGGAAAATAGATTTAATAATTTCCTTGCCAAATAAAAACGTAATTTTTTTTAATATATATTATCATGAAGCAATTAGTAACTAACCGCAAATTAATTACGCTCGCTTGGTCTTGCGTCACGGATTTCACTCTAATGTATCAATAATGAGGCGTAAAACTAACCGCAATGCGAACATGAAACAAAGTAATTTTTTCTGCTGAGAGGGTCATTTTTAAAACTCATTTTCTCAGTAACTATCAATGAGAGACAAAAATGTTTACTACTATTGTGACTGCAAGATATGATTCTACGCCATGATATGTTTTTTAACGTCCCAAGGCTGATTTGAAAATTGCACTTGTGCTAGCTACATAGTAGATAGTATATATATACAGCTACATATAGCCATAGTAGATAGTATATATATGTAGCTACATATAGCCATAGTAGATAGTATATATATACAGCTACATATAGCCATAGTAGATAGGAGATGACATTAAGGCTTTGTTTCCACTGTGACTATCAATATGAGCTGTAGTGGGTTTGGTTTTCTATTGTATGTCAAGGATTTGTGTTGTGTGACAGCAACGTTCTATATATACTTTGGCTTGATCTTCTCAGGCTAGCTAATGTGGCTCATTATTCTAATATACACAGTTATACAACCAATGTATTAACCTGTGCATTGCTCATGGTAATGTATTTTGTCAGATCTGTTTCCACAATGCTACAAACATGTTTGCCACCATCAATTGCATGAAAATGTACATACCATATGTAGCTAATGTATGTTCTCTTTTGTACTTGCTTGCCTAGTATAAATCTCTTTCAGTTTGCTGTTTATTGGTACATTGTGCCTTTTGTTGATAATTTACAAACCGAACTTGTTATATGTTTCCGTTTCTGTAACTTTAAAAGTGAGCACCACTAGGGAGCTGTGGCAGTCTCTGCAGACTCCAAAGCCTTTCTAGGCTAGAAAAATGTTTTAATAGATAACATCATTTTGGACAACTCATTTAGTCGGAGTTATGTTCTCTTGTAAGCTTCCTTCACGCTCAGACTTGAACAAGTTCCCGATCTGCCAGCAAAGAGACGAGTTGGCCTGTGTTCTCATATAATTTCCTGTTGTGACACGACCTTTACAAGAATCAGAGGCCGTTCACCGGATCACAACTTATAGTTTCGTTTGTAAAAAGAAATGGGCGGCAACTAAGTCAGTGAAGTAATCATTTCACTTATTAGGGAGGCAATGCCAATTTGGCTGTGACTCAAAACCATGAAAGTCTAATTCTATGCTCAAAACTGGCAACGAGTGACACTACAGTGCGTTTACTGTCCAAGTGCATGATAATATGTTTTATATTCTCCCTACTAAACCGGGACTAAACCCTCATCATATCATTGGAATGGAATTAACAACAACAATTGTTGTTGTTGTTCGTTGTGTGTGTTCTTCTATCAGTTATTATCAATTATCCAATCCATCCAAGTAGTAGTAGTAAGTAAATTATCAAAGCAGAAGAAAGAATAATTGTCTTGTGTATTACTACTATCCATCTATCTATTAATTAATAAATATTACTAATAATAAAATAATTATTATAATTATTATTATTATTATACATTATTATTATTCATAACAAAATAATAATAATAATAATAATAATTAATAACAACTACATTATTATTATTAAATTATTATTATTATTGGTAGTAGTATTATTATGTATTTATTTAGTAGTCGTGGTAATCACCTTTTTATTATTATTTATTTATTATTCTTATGGGCTAACAACTTAACAAACTACTATTATTATTATTATTATTATTATTATTATAATAATTATTGTTCAATTTAATATTATTTATAATAATAGTTCATAAAAGAAAGTAAATAATTAATAAAAACAAGTTATTATAATTATTATAAAAATAATAATAATAATGATAATGATAATTATTGTTATTATTATAATTAATAATAATAGTAGTAATATTATTATTATTATATAAATTTATTATGTAATGATATTAATTATTCTTTTATTTATTTATTTATCATTATTATTATTATGCATTATAACTATCATAATTCTATGTAGAAAGATTTCATTTTTACTGCAAGTTGTTGTTGTTATTCAATTAAATTATATTATTATTATTATTTATCATTATTGATGATTATTATAATAATAATTATTATTTATTATTATTAATTTATTTATCATTAAATTGCTTTTTATTGATACAACAACCAACAATAATAATGATTTAGCTGGCACAAGTGTAATTTTCAAATGAATGGACAGTTTTGTCCCTAAAATAGTGCATCAGCTTTTAGACCAATTTGTTGATTCCTTTCATAATCGATCTTTGCTTGCCTGTGTGGTATAACCTCAAATATGCTTTTAGTTTGTTATTATTTTTTATGTTTGCTTACGGCTTGGAGGTTACCCAGCGGCGCCTTCGTTTCCGGTTAGAAAATACAAACGTGCTAAACCTGAAACCCATACATTTAATCTGAATGTATATGCATTACAACACATGGTGGCAGCGGTTTTGTAGTTGGTAAATATGGGGGACGAAGAGGAGCATGGGCAAGCAGCGGCAGCGAACATTGTTAGGCCTACGCAAGTACATATGCCTATGCCTAGAGTGAACCCCCCAACTGAGTTGTTATTAGACAATAATAAGGAGGCCAATTTTAGATCTTTTAAAGCAAAGTGGCGGTCATATTATGTTTTGCTAAGGTTAAATGGAGAGGAATTGGAGTACCGAAGGGAGCTATTATTGTATACGGCTGGTACTGAAGCTGCCAGGATTGTAGAGTCTTCTGCTAGATACACGGATGCTGCGGATGAGGGAAAAACCTGTGACTTAATATTGGAAGTATTGGAGCAATTTTGCATAGGTGAACGAAACATAATACATGAAAGGTTTAAGTTTCATACTCGATCGCAGCTCCCAGGAGAGTTGTTTGATTCATTCTACACAGATTTGAGGACGCTAGCAGGCAGATGTCAATTTAACTACCGTGCTGCAGCTGGTGCCGTAGATGTCGATAGTCCAATGGATGAAATGTTGCGTGACAGGGTGGTGCTAGGTATAAGAGAAGATGAGCTACGAAAGAAACTCATTTTACAAGGTAACAATTTAACTCTTGCAATAGCTCTGCGGTTATGTAGGTCACATGAGGTCACTTCTAGCACTATGCGATCGATGACTGGAGGGTCAAGTGTACCAACAGTGAATGCTGTTAGAACAAAAAGAGGTTCTGAGCAGCCTAAGTTGAGTACTAAAGAAAAACCCCAGGCCAGCAGTCGATCTCAGAAGTGTGGGAGATGTGGAAAGTTTCCTAGTCACGCCAATGAACATTGCCCAGCCAAGGACACGGACTGTTACAAATGTGGTAAAAGGGGACATTACTCCCGCGTATGTAGATCTAAACAAGTTCAAGAAGTGACGGAAGAGAGCGACGGTGATGACTTCCTGTTTACTGGAGAGCTAATCATTGGAGAGGTGGAGTGTTGGCAGGCAAACATAGATGTCAATGGATTTCCTACGCTTTTCAAGCTTGACACCGGAGCAGATGGCACAGTCGTCGGTTACCATGAGCCATGGGTGGGTCAGATTGAATTATTCCCACCTGATACCATATTACATGGTCCTGGGGGTAAGGAGTTAGAGGTAGTCGGAATATTTGAGGCTCAAATGTCTTACAAAGGGTTAAAACATAGTGAAAAAGCCTATGTAATTAAAAACCAAAAAACATCGCTTTTGAGTAGAAAAGCGTGTGCTGCATTAAGGTTAGTTACTTGTAATGTAGATGAGACTTGTAAGCTCGGTAATGACATGTGCTCAGAATTCCCAAAACTCCTCAAAGGACTAGGACTTCTTAGAGGTTACACTTACAAGATAGCTTTGAGAGAGGATGCAACTCCCACCTGCATTTACACACCACGGAGGATACCCCACCCGCTACGTGAGAAAGCTAAGTTACAGTTCCAGGAGATGGTCACCTCAGGGGTGATATCACCAGTAACTGAAGCAACAGAATGGTGCAGTGGATTAGTCACTATTCCAAAATCTTCAGGCTCAGTGCGCCTATGTGTTGACTTGACTGGTCTAAATGCAGCAGTCAAAAGGGAGATCCATCCTATGGCGACTGTGGAGGAGAGTTTGTCTAAGTTGGGGGAAAGCTCAGTGTTCAGCAAGCTAGATGCCAACAGTGGCTTTTGGCAGATAAATCTTGACGAGGAGTCTAGGAGGCTAACGACATTCTTATCCCCTTTCGGACGATTTTGTTTCAATAGGCTTCCATTTGGTGTTGCCAGTGCACCAGAAATCTTCCAAAGAGCGATGTCCAGAGTGTTGGAGGGCATTGCTGGTGTTATTTGCCATATGGGCGATATTCTCGTTCATGGTAAGGATCAACGAACTCATGACGAGAGATTACGGGAAGTGCTCGGAGTTCTCCAGAACTCTGGTTTGACGCTAAATGTCCAGAAGTGTGAGTTCAGAAAAAGCTCGTTGACATTTCTGGCACATGTCATCAACCAGGATGGGGTAAATCCAGACCCTGCAAAAGTAGCAGCCATCCAGGACTTTCCTTCTCCTACTTGCAAGACGGAGCTAAGGCGCATCAATGGGATGCTAAACCAAATGGCAAAGTTTATTCCAAATTTGGCTAGTCTCAATGCTCCGATGAGAGAATTGCTAAAAGAGAAAAGAGAGTGGGTTTGGGGACAGCCTCAAGAGGAGGCATTTTCAAAGATCAAAAGAGTTCTTACATCTGCAAAGACAATGGCTCATTATAATCCCCATTTAGCTACTATCGTTAGCAGTGATGCCAGCAATGTTGGACTGGGCGCTACTCTATTACAACAGCAGTTGGATGGGAGTCGAAGACCGGTTCTGTATGCCTCACGTTCACTGACTGAAACGGAAAGGAACTATGCCACTATTGAGAAGGAGGCTTTAGGGACAGTTTGGGCATGCGAGAAGTTTGATCAGTTTGTCAGAGGTATGAAGTTCACGATGGAGACTGATCATAAGCCATTAGTGCCATTGATGACCTCTAAAGAGTTGGACCAGGTGCCATCAAGGATTCTCCGTATGAGATTAAGAATGATGCGGTATGCTCCTGAGTTCAAGTATGTACAGGGGAGGGACCATCACCTTGCTGATGCATTGTCTAGAGCTCCAGTTGGCAAACCAAGTCCGGAAGACCAGGCATTAATTGAGGAAGTTGAGGAGTACAGCCAAAGTATGTTCCCACCAAATTTAGCTGTGAGTAAGCTTAGAGAAGATCAGCAAAAGGACGAAGTTTGTTGCAATGTCATGAGATGCTGTCAGGAAGGATGGCCTGCCTACAAGTCTGACGCGTTTATGAGTATTCATCCATACTGGGAGGTACAGCAACATCTAACAGTGACAGATGGTTTGCTTCTGTATGACAATCGCATTGTCGTTCCTTTGAGTGAGAGGTTAGGGGTACTGGAGAAAATCCACCAAGCTCATCAAGTGGTAGTCAAGTGTCGACTTCGGGCTAGACAATCTGTCTGGTGGCCGCGGATGTCTACACAGATTCAGGAAATGATTCAAAACTGTCGAGTATGCAAAGTGAACTCAAGGACCACAACAGAACCACTTCTTCCGTCAACAATGCCGGAAAGAGCATGGCAGCGTCTAGGGGCTGACCTATTTGAGTTTCAGAAAGTCCACTATCTTCTGCTGGTGGACTACTATAGCAGGTGGATTGAAATCCGGAAATTGAGTTCTCTAAATTCCAGAGACACCATTGAGGCCATGAAGTCTATCTTCTCGGTGCATGGGATCTGTGAGATGGTAGTCTCCGACAACGGGCCACAGTTCGCTTCAGAGGAGTTCCTGAGATTTACTGAGGAGTATGGTTTCACCCATGTAACTAGTTCACCACGTTACCCAAAAGCAAATGGTGAGGCGGAAAGAGCGGTGGGAACTGTGAAAAGTCTATGGAGAACCAACCCAAAGGATCCACACTTGAGTTTACTCATTTACAGAGCTACACCACTAGACAATGGATATACACCTGCCGAGCTACTGATGGGCCGGCTAATTCAGACAACCCTCCCTGTTTTCCAGGCCAACCTAATACCCCGGGGCACAGATAAGAACCAGATTGCTGAGCGGGAAGAGGCCAGAAAACAGGCGACGAAGAAGCACCATGACCAGCATTTCAGAGTCAAGGAGCTACCTGAGTTGGAGCGAAATAACAAGGTGTATATACGAGACAATCAGAAAGATGGGATTGTGGTACAAAAGGTAGCACCAAGGTCTTACAATATTCAGACGGACACCGGAGTTATCCGGCGTAACAGAAGTGCTCTGGTAGACATGGATGATTCAATGACCAAGACAGAAGAGGAGCTATGTCAGACTATTTCTCCTGGCTCCACCAGCGGCGCAGAGGGCAGGGCGATACGAGAGAGCCCACAAGCCAGTCCAGGTGGATATCAGGTGCCTGATCCAAATCTCGCAGAGGGCAGGGCGATACGAGAGAGCCCACAAGCCAGGCAGTTTGGTTCAGACCAAGGGTTTAGTAGACCGCAGAGGTTGAAGAAGATGCCTACGTACTTGAAGGACTATGAGCTATACTAATCCAGTTGCTAATCAAGCCAAAGGACTCTGAACAATTCTAGTCATAGCAATCGGACAATCAATATTACTTTTACTATACTCACTGTTTAATAACCACCATATGGTTTCAGTTTTGTTCGCTTCAGTTAAGTTACTATTTGCTTAATTAGTAATCTCCTATCTGGAAGGGGAGATGTGGTATAACCTCAAATATGCTTTTAGTTTGTTATTATTTTTTATGTTTGCTTACGGCTTGGAGGTTACCCAGCGGCGCCTTCGTTTCCGGTTAGAAAATACAAACGTGCTAAACCTGAAACCCATACATTTAATCTGAATGTATATGCATTACAACACAGCCTGATGACTTGTTGTTTTTGTTGCTCTATCCAAAATGGAAATATTGATTGCTATAAAACTGCTCTGTTTTGTATAGCAATGAATAGCTGCAGAAAAGACAACTCCTAATTTTCAAATCAGTGTCGTTTTTCACAAACCTTTTAGCACTAACTTCATTGCGAAACTACAACAGGAGAAAATTATATCTTAAAATCGTAGAAACAATAAAATTTCATCAATCCATCACGGTTGTGTCCTCGCGTTGCCTTAGCCGAAAATGCTCATTATACATTATATATTATGACTTATTATTATTATACATTATGTATTATGACTTATTATTATCATCTTGGTAATAATTAGTGAATTATTCTTGTAGTGTTAGAATAATTGCTGTTAATTCTGTCTGGTTTTTACAAAAGCCAAATGACTTTTTAAAATCAATTTCACGTTTCATATTTTATCGTTAAGTTACATGTACATACTGGACTTCACAAGGTATTTTTAGCCATCTCAGAAATCAATTTCACATCCTGGTGTCACCCATAACCACATAAAAACTCCCCTTCTTAAAGCTTGTAAATCCGTCACTAGTTACACAACGTAATATAGCTAACAGTCCCATTCATGTTCTATTTATTCATTATTGATATTTTATTATTTGTATTTTTATAATTATTATATATTTTTGGTTATTTAATACGAAGGTTTACCATGACCAGTTACTTTATAAACACTAATTTTGTCAGATCGTAGCAGCAATTGTTGGCAAGTAGATGGAAACCTCGTCAACGATTGTCAATCACCTAATATTAATCTATCTATCTACCATGTGGTTGACATCACTGAAAACACTAGAAAACACTTGTTTATGTTTTCTACCCGGTAGTGATGAGTTAATATACCTCTCTGTCACACGATGATAATTGGGTTTCACTCACTAAATCCAATGTTGAGTAGACATCTCAAACACTGCAATGATAATACTTGAATAAACTATGTGTTAGTCCATTGTACAGTGCAGGAATATCTTACCCAAGATGCCTTGCATGAGACTTGTAATGCTCCCAATCACCCCCTTGGTTCTACTCATATTCAGTTCCACCCTTACATATCAATTCTCTACTGTGTGTGAGGTACCAATGTACAAGTGTATGCTCGTGTCTGTACATGTTTGTTTGTGAACAGTCCATATATGCTGTCTCCATTGTTTTAGAGAAGTTATCTTCTTCTTTTGGTAATGGACCATTATCACTAGACCTTGGGAGTGGATGCAGTTTTTGACTTCAATTAGTGTCAATTGAGTGCTGCTGAGTTTCGGTTATGAAAGTTTGATTTTGAAAGTTTGATTTTGAAAGTTACAATTTTTTTGACAGGGTCCTGGCCAAGGTGTTTCCAAGAAAAGCTGCAGGAGAGAAGACAACTCTCACCTTGAAGATTCTATCTCTGTAAGCTAACTGTACAACATAGTGGAGGCCTGTAACATTACTGGAAATGTTTTCAAGTGGCAGGAGGGGGAGAGGGGGGTACTTTGGGACTGTTTGAAGGGATTGAGGGGTGAAGTGGGGGGTGGGGCAGGGGGTACTTAGGTGGTGGGCAGGGGGTACTCAGGTGGCGGGCAGGGGGTACTCAGGTGGTGGGCAGGGGTACTCAGGTGGTGGGCAGGGGGTACTCAGGTGGTGGGCAGGGGGTACTCAGGTGGTGGGCAGGGGGTACTCAGGTGGTGGGCTGGGGGTACTCAGGTGGTGGGCAGGGGGTACTCAGGTGGTGGGCAGGGGGTACTCAGGTGGTGGGCAGGGGGTACTTAGGTGGTGGGCAGGGGTACTATTGCATACAGTTTTATACATAAATCAAGGTGGCAGCAGTAGGTATGTCCAATACAAGGGGCAAAGATCTCTCAAAGTGGCTGCAGCACTTGGTGAGGGTAGATGAGGTTCTGTACAATATATTTACATAAGATACTTGGTAACTAGCTGCCTGTGGACAATAAAACACTTGATTAAGAAAGGACATGTATTGTAGCAGAAGAAAACTTCTATTATGGTCTGGCCACACATGACCCTTGTTTGGTTCTGGTGACACTAACAGCTGGACACGGCGTCTGAACTGAACCCCGGAAACGCTTTCTACTGGCCACACTGACCGACGGCGGCAACTGACAATCGTGACTTCTCCAACCTTGGTGCAACCGATCCTACAAAAACAGGTAATAATAAAACTAATAATTCACAATAATGTTATTATAAATATAATCATAGCGATAAGTAAATTTTAACAATTATTTTCAACAACAACGATTTATTATTATTACTTATTTATTATTTACTACTGAGTAATAAATTCTAATGGCTAATAATAATTATTTTAATTTGCTTATTATTATATTTATCACACCAATAACAGTATTGTAGCAGAGATAATCTTCTGTTATTGTTGATAATATGGCTTTTGTTCTGGTCAGTTTTATTATTATTCTTTCTTTCGCAAAGTTTAGCCTTCCGTGACTCAAGATCCGCTAATAAGAACTTTGTAAAAATTATTTGGTTACGTACTGGCACGTCTGATCTTTTAAGAAATAATTTTTTCAAAGTAGTGATAGTTACAGTGTCACAGCTATTCAAATGCCTTTTTTGCTCAATAAATGCTGAATAATTTGATACTTTCATGATCACTCAAGCATTAAGCCACTCACTTGGAAAGCTGCCAAGTTTATTTGTGCCATTTGAACTTACTTAGAGCTGCCTTTTCATTCAGCTACTGAGAGGATAACTCTTCAACAAACACATTTTGCTCTACGACTTTTGAACCATTTATTCAATTTGGATAAATTTTTTTGTCAATCTGCATATCTGTATGGCTCCATTTTCTTTACATAGAAATTAATTTGTCTTTCATTGTAAATGACTTTTAAAAATATTAACAACTTGAACTGTTGGTAATTAAAAACAATCATTATTAATTCGATAATTATTATTTTGCTGCTAATCATAATAATAAACAACAATAATAAAAATAGCCAAGTTTGCTCAGTTTGTTTACTAAAGTTGTTATGAATCGGTGTGATATTTTACCGAATAATGGCAATAATCATTAAAACAGTACCAATAACAATCACTAATTTACCGACATCAGCTACATCTTCATTAATCAATTCTACAAAATCTTCGCCCGGGAATTTTCAAATGGTCTTGTGAACGATCACATATGTATGTAATATTGTTGGTCGTGATACAAAAGTCATAATATCTGTTATTATTACGTAAGTGGCCTAAGTGACCACAATTAATTTGTGAGTTGCTATGTAGTCCATGTTAGCGCATATTTCTGCTCCCAAAGTTTCAATCCCAATATGGGCGCCATGGATGACACATCAGTATCAAAACATTCGGTGCAGTGTAGCCAAGCCTTAACATGTTTAGATAGCATCGCTGATTAGATAGGACAGCATTGCCAGCAGCGGCTGAATAATATAACTTTTGTCCTGTATGGGATGTAGCCGTATATGATGGTTTATGGGAGCTGCCATGATTTATGACCCTGAAGGGTCATTGGCCGTGACTGTATTAATTAATTCTATGGAGTTT